>CABFVZ010001587.1:68736-96682 GCA_902151445.1 Timema monikensis | reverse complement strand
CTGGGTAAAACTATATCAATCCTGACAAAGACAGGGTTAGCTTAAGGTGAATAGTGCACATGATAAATTCGTTATGAGCCGAATTTATTTCTTTACTGGTAAAAATGATAAAATGACCCCCTCTTGGAACCCCTTCCTTCACAAAATTACAGAAATATACCTGCATTGGCCACCAAAGCGCCAGTTGAGCTTGGAACTTTGTGGAGGCCGGACCAGTGTTTGTCTTAAGCTCAAATTACTGCATATTTTAAATCTATACTTGAGTCATTTTAATACAAAACAATGTTTGAACCCCCTAGCTTAGTGATTCCTAGAAAATATTCCTTATCTTTACAACTTAGTTTTGTGTGACAGTAAAAGGAACTGCTGGATGACTAAGGGAAAGGGGGGAGGGGGGTTGGTGTTGTTGGTTGTACACACCAATGATTCAAAGCTATACACAAGTTTCTTGTGATTGACACCTGAAAACTGTGAACTTAAGCAGATTACCTACCACTACACAACAATGATTACAAACAAATAAGCTGTCAGAGGATCGTGAGCTTGTTTGCATATCACGCGGGAGACCTGGGTTTTAATCTCAGATGGGTACACTAAAGTCATTTTCCACATATCATTCTGAATGCTATTACTGTAGAGATGATTCATTTAGCAAAGATTAAATAAAGCAGCATTTTACTAGATGAGCATATAATAATACAGTAGGGCAAACTATAATACACTCACAACCTAAGTTTACTTGAATGACAGCTCAAAAAGTTACTAGCAGTAATCCCTAATACATGCCTATGTCAGCAGATGACATTTGTCACTTTGGATAATTATAATGAAACCTTATGGTAATAATGTATGAATTTGATATTTAACCACAGTAATTTAGGCCAATATTATTTATATATTTATTTGAGGTCGGGCACAAAGCTTATTTACCGTTTTACTCTACTTAAAAAAAAATTAAAACACATCACTTTCACAAAAGGTCTAACTATCATAGCTTCAAAATGGTGAGCGAAAAAATTTAAACCATGTGATTGAATGTGACAGAAACAAGTTATTTACAATAATGCTCTCACACAATGGATACAAATATTATATTCAGTTAAATATTTTGAAATATGATAAAATAATCAAAAAAATAGTTTATTACATATATAAAAAATGTCAAATATTTTCGCTTTTCCAAGTAAATACCATGCCTGCATTAAAAGGTATTAATGTATGCACTATATTACACATAACAGATAACATTCCAAAACAGAGAATAAGTACTTTTAATTATGTTTAAAATATTGTTTAGGAGTGGGTAAAATGAAATTATTAAAAGTTAAGAAATAGTGTAAGAAAACTTAAGTTTACGTTGTTTTAAATGTAAAATATAACATGATTAAAAAACTTAACATTTATAACAAAACAGTGATCTTTTACAAGTGTTGGCAACCCAAAACCCAAACTATGATTTTTGAACTGTCATCCAGGTAAAAAACCTATCATGAAAACACTTTATATCAATTTATTAAATGAAGAGTAGAGATATACAATGATTTATAGATTTACTTATTACTAACACACGAAATAAATGTCAAGATCATCCTGTATATTTTGCTGGTAATGGAGAGTTTGAGGCTCGAATCCCATCCGAGTGTACTAAGGGTGTTTATTCTTAAATGGTTCCCCCCTCTCCCGAACATTGTGAAGACCTAGACACAGATGGGTGTATAACATCAGAATGGACCTGAAAGTGATAGGATGTAGTAAGGTGGACTGGATAGAACTAGTTCAGCATAGGGAAAGTTGGTGTACTTTTGAGTGAGTGAATAAATTTGGCTCAAAATAAATATATAATAAAAATTAAAGATCAATACTTTCCTATATCCATCGATTCAAATAAAGACATGTGTTTTTACTCGTATAATATTATACTGCATAACTGGTGTATCCGTTCTTCGCACTGGGAATCTATAAAGTAAGCCTAGCTATGCCCTTTTTTATCTTCTCTATGTATAAATGTGAAAGCCCTCACTCACCCCCTCACTTGGCACTAAATTCTCCTACTTTCCTAATAGCTAGAGGGCTTAAATTTGTTATAGTTGTACATTAGAGAGTACTTCAAAATGGGAATCCGGGAATATAAGGGGTGGGATATTGGGGGGTCTATTAATTTAAAAAAAAATCCTTTAAGGGAAGATAGGAAATTTAATTTTGGCACAAAGGTAAGTGTACAAATCCAGATAATAAAACTAGTCTTAAATTATGACATTTTAAGTTCACTGCTAGGGAATTATGGGAGGGGGGGTTAGAAAAAAAAAACCTACTCACTAATTCTCCCACTTTCTGTATTGCCCGAAGGGTGAAATTTGCATAATTGTACATCAGAGGGTACTTAAAAAAACTACGAAAATTTCAAAATGGAAATCCAGAAATTGGGGGAGCATTAGGGGGTTACCATTCCAGATAATAAAACCATTCTTAACCTATGAAATTTCAAGTTCAGGGTTGGTGAACTGAAAGTAGTTGTGTAAAAAGTTTAAAAACTGAGAGAAACACCTACTTACAATAGTGGTAAAAACTTAAACTAGGCAGGAAGTTAATGGAACCACTCCATATAACAAAAAAGGTTTGATCATTTCAAATTTTTAAAAGAGACTATGTGAAATTGGGGTTGGGGGATATATCTTTTCTATATAAAAAAGCAAAAGCCTTCACTCACCACTAGTTTTTCCACTTATCGAATAGATAGAAGGCTAAAATATGGTATAGTTGTACACCATAGGCTACTTCAAAATACTAATTAAAATAATTTGAATTTCAAAATGGGGTATGAAGAAATGGGTGTATTATAATAGATAAAAAGCTTCAATTGGGTGTTTGAAATTGAAATTTTGCAAGAAACTAAATTAACTACTCCAGAGAACGTAGTAATATTGATAATGTTGAATGTATAAGGAGGAGTTGTTTAAATGAGGGAAGGGGGTTAAAAATTTCAAAACTAGTACAAACAAACTATGTGTGGTAGAAAACAGAATTGTTGCAAGCAGGTCTAGGGTACAATACAACTAACTGCTATAAATATAAGAAATGTTAAAATAAAACTCCAGCCATTCAAAGACTGGGTATTTCAGCTAGTTTTATATAAAATTAACCACAGGGAAAGTAATCAAATCTTGAATTATGTTTGAATATTAATCATTTATTGTTTTAAATTGTGTTACAAAACATTAAAAGTAGGTTGACTAAAAACTGAATGTCAAAATAGAGATAGAATCTAAAAATGTGTCAAAAACTGAAATATATTTTAAAGGTTAACTTCTCTATACACAATATTTTGAACTCTTGCCTATTGTTGCTAGTAAAAAAACAAAGAAGAGTGACAGAGAATTAATAATTGTATGTTAAAAGATTTAAAACAAATTAAAGTTACACAGTACTGTAACATTTTACAGTTTAGAAAAAGGAATAATTAATTTTCATGTTTCTGGCCTAATTCGATTGGCCATTTTGAATCCGCCATATTAAATTTTTGTTTTTTGGACTATTCTAGAAAACATTCTAAGATGCCTCCAATTAGAAATTTCAAATATTTAAGAATTAGTGGGGTATTTGGAGTAATCCCTCTACATTCCTGATATTTTTAGTTGTCCATGTTTCCTAAAACTGCACAGTGATTTAGACATGATTGAATAACACACACAGACAATATTTAATTTGTATATTGTATTAGTAGGATTTAAGCTTTCTAGGTATCTTGGTTTTGGAGATACTGTATAACGCCTACAAACACATCCTTAAACACACAGAAGACACACATACAAACAAGGCGGACCACCTAGTAGTATAAAATTAGATGGGGAAATAGGGACACTTAGATTAGGAGCTATAATCAACATCAAATTAAGTAATATGATTTCAAATTGGATAAACTAGTAATTAGTGGAGGCAAAGAAACAATGTAACATAGGTCCTGAGTTACAGTCTAGGCCTAGGACAGAAAGTAATTATAAATAAAATAAATGAATATTCATAAATTTACAGAAATGTTTGTATTGTTCAGCTTTCTCAGCCTTTTTCCTGTAATGGGTCAACAACCCAATGCACCAGCTTATCGCACTTACGCAACTAAGTAATTTTGTCTGTCTACAATAACAAACGCAAACACAATCTTATGTTGGACTTGAATATTTGCCACCTCTTGCTAGTGCGTAGCTACATTTGCTTGCATTCAGCCAATCATAAACAAATGGTCAGATCACTATAATCAGATAAAATGAATACATAGTTAAATAATCTAGGTGAACATTTTCTTGACAATAATATATAATAGAATATATTACATTTTAAAATTAACCAATAAAAACAATAATATAATATTTAAAAATTAACCAATAAAAACAATAATATAATATTTAAAAATTAACCAATAAAAACAATAATATAATAGTTTATAATTGTTTTTATTTGAAGTGATGTATGTTTGAAAACTTTAATATGGCTTTAATTATGTAGGCATAGGCCGTGTCTGAATAGTCCATCTAAGGGCCCTTAGAAGCAATGTGCACTTTAAATTTGCAATGGCATCTTAAAGGCCGGAAGTGATTTTTGTTGGTGTCTGAATTCTCATAAAGTGTACAATTGCACATCTTATAGCGCACTTTACCAAGGGGCACATAGGACTTACACTTTATCGCACACTTAAGTTAAACTAGCGTTTTATATTGGATGAAAGTATTATATATTGTGCGACAATGGAATAAATCATTCACAAACTGTTAAATAAAACTAGTATGGTTTGTTCTTTGTTTATATACATAATTTTAAACGGTTAAATTTCTCTTTCATGTGTGAAAATCTCTGTCAAAAGGAAATTTATTTAAGAGTTAAAAGATCTTGAGTAAAATTTGTTTGAGAATAATACTCTACAGATAAAAGTAAATTAATTAGGGCAATATTTAAATGTATATAATATACGTATATATTTACCAATTTCTCTAAATACGCAAAAATGTTTGACATGCTCCTTGGTATCCCTGCATATAATACGGATCTTTTGGCGCGTAATTTCTTTGTTTATTCAGCAGTCACTCATTCAGAAAAATGTCTCAAAACAAGATATCAACATGTAAGTAATTTATTTTATAATTCCTATAGGCCTATGTATTTATCTGGCAATACTTTTTACATGCTTTAAAACAAATTGATAATAATTTAAGCTAGGTCTAGTTTAATGGCGAGATCCCCAAAAATGTTAAAGTTTATAAAATTGTGATAGATTGACCATTTTTGGCGCGTGTTTTCCAAATACTTTTTTAACAATAACACATAAAGGGGTTAAATAAATACAAAATATAGTTTAATATCATTTTACTTTTGTCTAATTTTGAGCATATTATAATACACATTTTTTATTATGATTATTGTAAAATCAAATAAACTGCATATAATTGATTTTATTCTTTACAGGGACAGTGGAACAAACCCTAAAATTCATTGAATTAAGGAAGATAAATGAGAGTTTGTTCACCGGCAAAAGAAATGCCAAAAACATGGGATACAAGTAGGTAGATTTAATTTCACATATTAATTTTTTTTAAACCAGCTTAATCTGGGCCAATAAAATATTTGGTTTATCATCTTATCTCCACTCAAATGATAGTACACTTCTTCGAAAATGCCCCTTTTCTTTTACTCCCTTCCAACATATTTTATCATGGTGGTTAAAGACAGGGAAAACAGGGAAAACCTGGAAAAGTCAGGGAATTTTTGGATGACAGGGAAAAGTCATGGAATTTAACTAAAAATAAGGAAAAGTCAGGGAATTAAAAAAAAATGTCTAAAATATCCCATTAAATTCGCAACTAAACACTAAAACAAAAGTTAATAGGCCTAATACCTAAATAAAATAAAATTTTAATTTTTAAAATAACTGATGAAACCATTTATGTTTAGTAGATACAATTTTTTTTAATATGTGATCAATAATATAAATAAAACAAGTCATCAACCACCATTAAAAATGGAAAAATCAGGGAACTTTGTAAAATGTTTTTTGTAATCACCCTGTTTATTCATTAATTATTGGTAGGTCCACTGACTTTAAATTAAACTTTTTCTCCACAAAACTGTCCTCGAGCAGCTAGGTACCGAAGACATTTCAGTTGAACAAGCAAAAAAAAAAGTGGGAAAATCTTGTAAGAAAATACAAGATATTTATTGATTTGTCTTTGTTTCACCTGTTAATTAAATTAGATTTACCTGTTTAGAGCTAAAATAGAGGGAAGTTCTGAATAAATGTAGGCTATTAGTGGGGGTGGATTTCACTTTGCTAGCCATCTCATTGCAAACTGTTCAGGCACGCATCCAGAATTTTCTTTCTGGGGGGAGGGGGGCAGATGAATCTGATTTGCATGGAGAGAAAAAATTTTTACAATCATTAAAATGAATCAATTTTCATTAAAGATAATTTTTTATATTTTTTATTTTTGTTTAGATTTGGGGGGGGGGGGGGGTTTNGGGGGGGGGGGGGGGCTTTTAACCCCATAAGCCTTCCCCCTGGATACGCGTCTTAAACAGTTCTATGTTGTGAGAGTTAGTGTAGGGGTTTGCAGGAGTGTTCCAGCAGTCTATTTTTTAATTTGTGTTTTCATCCTATCAGGACCAGTCCTGATGCAGTCACTTTTCCTCACTAGTCACCACCCCATTGATTTAACTTGATTGTATCCTATGTACTTTTTAAGTAAGTAGTCTTGATACAGCATTGAAACAAATGTAAAAACAGGGATGATCCAAACTTAATTAGCATTTTCCCTTTCTGTGTATGAACATTTTCAAAATAATTTGTAGTCTATACTTCTATTTCAGGGTATAAAATATCCAAAAACTGGGGCAGGAACATATATTGGTGAAGAAACGGCAGAAACATGGCCATTTTGGGTAGCTATGGATGACGTCTTGAGTCAGCGAGACCATGTTAATCCACCAGAGTTGTTCAGCTCTTCCCACGGCCTAATAGTGCGGGAACCAAGACCAGCCAAAAGTGTAAAGCCTATCTCACAAATAACAGTTCATTCCCCAAAAGCGACAGTCCCCCACAACCTTAAAAAAACAAAAAAATAGCAAACACATCTGAAGTGATAGAAGAAACATGTAGAAAAATACAACATTCACTGGAGACATTAGAAGCACAGGGAGAAAAAATGAACTCTTTATTTGAAAAGTTTTTAAACCAGTGATATTTTCGCCACTATTCATTTTATAATTAAAGTTAAGTTTTAAAATTACACATGTATACGAGAATAAAACCCAGAACATTTGACTTGGAGCATTAATGCTCTACCACTGTACTATCCAAGAATCATCAAGTGCTCAGAATCATTTTTTAGACCAAATTTAAGGTAAAGTTAATGATAGACAAAACCACATGTCCTTCATACTTCCCGCCTTAAACCATAATCGAAAAATGACCCTAAGCACTAAACCAATCCTGAATAGCTTGGTGGCACCCATTAGTGCACCAAGCCTAATGTTCTATGCTCAATTGCCATGTACTGGTATAATTAGAAGAAAAAAAAAATAATCAAAAAATGTATTTTGTAAGGCTTTAGAAACATTTGCCAACACTTTATATTAAAAACCACAACTCAGTCATCAATATAAGAATGAAAAGGGGGGGCTGTTTAAATAATTTTGCATTCATATTTGTTACTGTAGGCAAAGGTTTAATAATGAAAATTAATAAGTAGGCCTAGGACCTTTAATATTAGTTTATTGTCTAACTTAAGGTAGAACGAAAAGTTTATTATGGTATGCTCTTGCACATTTCAATATTAACAGCTAAAATACTCCATTTAGTCAATAATTGCCACTTATATGGGTACATTACAAAACAATATTCAGTTGAGTAATTATTATTATTAGCACCGCATCTTACTACCCATTCGGGTTATACGCAAAATTGAGTAATTAAATTGTAAGTTGTAATATAACTTGATTTATCAGATTAGAATGAAATATTACAAACCATTTTCAATAAAACATTTTCTATTTTATTTTAGTGCATAATGTTATATAAATAACCACAACATAATACTTTTCAAGGGTAAAACAACTAATAAAAAATATTAGAACTTATATTTGGCTCCGAGAATATTTCATATATTCGATTGGAATTCACTTCGAATTAAAAAAAAAGTCTTTGTACATCCTTAAAAATACAAAGTACCGGTACATAGAATTTGTCAAATATTTTATTTTAAACATGTCTTTGGATAATGTTTAGAATGGTAAGAAAAAGTTTCCATCCAATACCTAGCTTTCTGTCTGCTATATACATGTTAATTCTATTAATACAAATAAATTGTGTTATTTTCATTTTAAAATATTGTGTTAGTTATATTTATACGCTCCTAATCCCTCTTTCCTGGACCTTCTAATTATATTACCAAACATTTAGTTGTGTGAAACTGTCACCCATTGTCATTATCATACAAATGTTTTCCAGCCTTATATCCATTTCTAAATCAACTGTGAATTGAATCCAAATCTTAATTAGGATTCTAAATTTCCCACAGGCTTATAAATTAATACCTCACCTCAAAAAGTGAAAAGAGGTTTGCCTTAATATTTGGACGTTTGTGCAGCAATGTCTTTCTAACCGAGCCATAACCCCCCCTCCCCGGAGATTTAGTATAAATTTATTTATGAGATGTAATAAATGAAAAAAAAAACTGTGTGTGTGTGTGTGTAGTATTTTTTTATTTAAAAAAAAATACTAGTGAATCAGTGTGCGGCCATCTATTGTGACAATATGTTTTGTTTTAGTTTGTTCAAGTGTTACACATTCTGGTTTTATATTGGACCTAATTATATAAGCTTAAAATGAAAATATTGTTAGTAAATTATTGGACCTGCTGGGAACTCACATCCAATACTTTGTCTATTTTTAATTATACTATGGTAACAGGTCAGTATTAGAGTATAGAATACAGATTTTAACATAGAAATATCAGTCTATGACCATACAATACAGATTTTAACAAAGGCATAAGAGAAATTGAACAAAGAATTATATAGTTGTGAACAAAAACATCTTTGAACTTAGGCATATCAGAAATTAAACACTTTCGAACATAGGCATATCATAAATTAAACACTTTTGAACACAAGCATGTCAGTATTTGAACTTAGGCTTATCAGAAATTAAACAAATACACTGACAGGTGCAAACCTAACTGGGATATGAAGTCAAAGATTATTTGTTTTTGCCTAATCAAAACAACCCAAAGTAAAAAAACAAACTGACCATTTTAAAGTTAAATTTTTTTTCTGTCACTTCTTATACTACTAGATGAGAGTTTATCGTTCATAATTAATGCTCCATCATCACTTCTGGGACAAGCAGTCTTCTTGCCAAATGTAACCTTAGCTGTACTGCTTCTTCATCTTCTTCTTCTACATAATCAATATCCATATTGTCATCAGCCTCATAAACAGGTTGTAAGATATCTCCTAAAGTAACACACATATTGTGCATAATACAGCAAACAGCAATTAATCTGGAAACTTTTGTATGTTTTATTTCGACAGTTTTTAAAAATATAGTTCTCCACATTGCTTTTAGCATCCCAAAAGCTCTCTCAACTATATTACGAGCCGAACTTAGGTGTCTATTAAACAATATTTCATCCACTAAATGTGGGTTGCGAAAAGGTGGCCTTTCAATTAGTGGGTACCCACCATCTCCCAAAATAAAATAACCTGGAGGGGGGTATTGTCTTTCCCTGTAGATAGAGCTAGCCCTTAACACCCTTGCGTCATGTACAGATCCAGGTACCCAGCAAAAACATCAATAAAAATACCTTTTCCATCTACAACCTCTTGAAAATGCACTGAATAGTTCAACTTTCTATTAAAATAGTCCTGCTTATTCGGTCCTGTTACCTTCACTTGAACATGACATCCATCGATTGCTCCAACAGCACCATTAAATACTGCAGAGTTTGCCAGCCTTCCAAAATCTCTTCCAACTTGATCTATTTATTGTGTTGTGGGGTACTTAATAACCTTATGTGAAAGTGTTTCTATTATTTCATTCATCATAGAATGCACAATCACATGGATAGTCGCTCTTGGAACATTGAAAACACAAGAAATTACACGGTAAGATGTGCCACAGCCTAACAAGAAAAGTGAGATGAGAAGTTGGATTGATAGGTCCTACCTGAAAAAAGAACCGCGTATCAACATTATTTTTGTTTTGTTTTGCGCACTACGTGCCAGTACCTCTTTAGTCTATCTTAATATTTATATTAATGTAGGAGAGAAATAAGGTAGAATTTAGGGAAATATATTTATGTCACAGAAATTGCATAAATGCACCACCTATCTATGCACTAACTTCACCGCCAAGAGGTACATGTACCCCACTGGCGTAGATTTTCTTGTTTTAAATCTTACCCATGACTTTTAAGGCATCAACATAGGCTCGAGAACATTGAATGAGTCTCTTGTAAGGCGAACATGCACCTTGTAGTCAAGTGTCCCTCCTAGGAAATTGCGCAAAATCTGTTGATCTGCGTTGAGTACACAGTAGGTAGATTTATGCACTGGAATTACTTGAAATTGTTTAATGACACATATAAAAATGTTT
This sequence comes from Timema monikensis, assembly GCA_902151445.1. Classification (NCBI taxonomy): domain Eukaryota; kingdom Metazoa; phylum Arthropoda; class Insecta; order Phasmatodea; family Timematidae; genus Timema; species Timema monikensis. Next base: position 86,043 of record CABFVZ010001587.1, on the reverse strand, counting down.
GTAATATTTTGTTAAATTAAGTTATCACAACTTACAAGTCAATTACTTCAGTTTTTTTCCCATAGGAATATTAATTTGTAATGTTTATAACAGCTCAAATTGAGATTAATGGGCCATAAATTGAGTATTCCAGCTCTCATTATTTGGATTGGCAAAGCTTCGTAGTTGTCAAAGCCAGAATTGTTTTCAAAGCAATGTCAAAGTTTCAAAGATTCTCACACCCCCTTGTATATATGCTGGAAAAACATATTGACTCTGGAAAGCCTGTAAAAGTCAGGGAATTTAAAAAAATATTGTTTGGCTGGTCATCCTGCCAGTGAAACTATTTCATTACATTGAAAAATGTATCATTATTTAAAATAAAAATGGCACTGATACTAGAACCACAGCTGTCAAGAGAAGAATGTAAAATGCACTTTGATACGAGTTCTGGTTTAAACAGTCACTTATCTCTTAGCATGTTTAATTGACTGTGATCTGGGCATTTTAAGAAGACTAAGCTAATTTTGACATCAGCAGAAAATTTCTATCATGGAATTAAGGACATAAAACTAAATGGCAATAATTTAAATAATGATTTAAATAATTATTTAAGGGTATCCCTGGTGACTACATTATTTTATTGTGCCATATTGCTTTAGTTGGTACCCATGCTTATTAAGATAAATTATACATGGACTTGCTTACTCTGTATTATAATTTTACTCTAGCAGTGTTAAAGGTCTGTGTGATAAATAAATTACATAGGTCTTGTTGGATTTATTTCCAAGTATTAAGATATGGTATAGTTTTATTACGAATGTACATATCTGGCAACTAGAAAAGCTACTAGATCTACTTTACTTTCATGCATTCATACAACAAGCCATGTGATCTTCAGCTGACACTTATGATGGATATTATCAAAAGCTATAAAATTACACTAGTATTATGGTAACATAGCATCATTGTTGACCGTGAAAAAATATGTCTCTATTTTATAAAAGATGTTCCAAATAATCATTTATAAGAAAATCAAGGTAATGTGCAGGGCCATTACACAAGGGGCTTGGGCTCCAACCGGACAGACTGCGCAGTTTTTCGATTCTTTCAATGTGTCTAGTTCCTTCTGGAATCCTCATAGCGCACATCACTGTTTTCGATAGTTGTGTGATGTCTTGTCAACATTATTATTATTAGCACCACGTCTTACTACCCGTTCGGGTTATACGCACTTACGCTAATGTGTAATGGAAGGGTGATTGTGAGATGAAATGAAGGACCTACAGTTTAACGTGGAATCCGAACCACGATGGAGGCCTGGCATTCCCCACATTCACATCTTGTCAATGTTGGTAGGCATGTATCATCATGTGATGTAGGGGTGAAAGTGTCCATCAAGCAGAAAAACAGTGGCCTCGCTGATACCTTTGGGATAGCATGCTTCGATGATGATTCGGAGCTGTCGCTGGCAAACTACTGGAGCTGCTGAAGCTGCATTACCAAGAACAACAAACCCATGAATCGCTATTGCAAGAAGTGCTACAGGATGAGGTGACAGGGCCAGAGGGTACTACACTGAATATCATCTTCAGGGGAACTGCAGGTCCTATGGCAGAAAGCTTTATCTTCACTCTCTCTTGGCCAATTGTTTCCAAATCTCTGGAATCTGGCTTTCAGTTATGATGTAAAAATAGGAAAGAATTTTACTTGGAATTCCTTCATTAGTAAACAATACACATCACAGAATATATTATATTGCACATTTAGCAATATTAAATGTTAGCTCAATACTGTGCACAAAATATAATTCCACAGTTATTTGCACTAAAAAATAAAAACCCACAAAATATTAACTTAATCGATTAGTATTTTATCTTTTTAACATGGTTTACACATACTACTAATACTCATAATCATACTTTTTCCAATTCTGTTAGACTGGCCTGCTGATGACAGGGCGATTAGGTTTCGAATACGTTCAGGTCTACTGAGGAAGGTTTAGTTTAGTAAAATTCCACCATCTTTCTCTTTCCTTCTACAAGCAAATAAAAATTTAATTCATTGAATATATTTTGTAATAGTTGTTAGGAACACAAACACCGCACTATGTAACTATACAACTGTGCTACTGGCAATGTCGACAATCCAGCTTTACAAAATTCGTCATGTATTTGAAGGAAGAGTGACCACAACCGAACAAGAGAATTACAAGGTTTTTCAATAATGTAGATGGTAGTAAATGCATATGTGCATGAATTCGATTATGTTGTAGGAAGAATAAAATATAAAGAATGTGCCACACATGAAGTTTAACCTGAATTGGCTTAAAGAGATCTTTGATTGTCTCATTATGATCTCGCTGAAATTAAATTAGATTGCACTACCCAATAGCCTATCGCTTTTGGCTGAAATCCTTTACACTCTTTATAGAATGACACAAGTTTAGAATGTGCCTGTGTCTAAACATATTGTGAAATTAAGTTGTGATATTAATGAAATAATGTTTGTATTATATAGTGACTGGAAAATTTGGAAATTGGCCCTGGAAAACCTGGGAAAGTTGGGGAATTTAAAAATATAATTTGACTGGTCACCGTGAATATGACATCATCAGTACACTTGATAAAACTCAACCCCGCTTCATTTGTGCTTGTGTTTGAGCAGTAACAATAGTTTTCAAGAAAGTTTCTAACAAATATTAGCATTTACTCACAGTTGATGTCTTGTAAAAATATTTTTCATTTTTGTTTCATTCATGACAAAATAAAAATAGATCATTCTTCAAAAATCTACTAAGTGAGCGACTGAAGTTTGTATTTTGCATCAGTTATTTTTTATTTTGTAAAACACTTTTTCATGCACCTATTAAAATGTGCAAACAATTTCTTGATTAACTTATTAATGCAAACTATTCAAATCTACTAGTGATAAATGCTTTACTTGAACACTCACACACAAAAATAAAATCTGTCTTTAATTAATAATAATCTTTGTATACCATATTATATTAAAATATATTTTTTATATTTTGGATTAGCAGCTTTGCAGCTTATGCAGTGGACAAATGCAGTTCCCTTGCTTTCTCATATGAGAGAAATGTTACAAGGTGAGATACCCAGAAGTCAATTACACTTTATTATTTACACTGAATTAACACATGCACACCTGCTTCAGTGGCTGCATGGTCTAAGGCGCTTCTCTTGAATTAGAGTGGACTGTCGAATACAGGTAGATCAGGGTTCGATCCCAGTCAAGCACACTGATCGGGTTTTTTCCTAAGTGGTTTTCTACTATTCTTACATGCAAACGTGGATGATCTTCCTCTAAATTAGACCTTCTGAATCTCTAACACATTAGTGTAACTAGTACATAGGCTTATAACCTGATTGGGTAGTAAGATACAGTGTTAAAAATAACCACATTCACATGCACTTTGGAGATCAAATGGGTTAAGACCTCACTATCACAATAGATTGAGCTCCAACTGATGGGGAGATCGAGGTTAGAACTCTGGTTGGATGTACTGAAATGGTTTTTCCTCAATTGTGTTTCTTTTCCACTTTACTTTCACACAAATGCGGGTACACTTCCTCTAAATTCAACATTACTTATTTTTAAAATATTAGGGTAGTAAGATCATATGCATATTAAGCCTTGTTTACACAGTCCTAAGCTCTGTATTCATATAGTCACCATATCTGCATAGACACCAGACTATTTATTTAACACTTAATTGAATGTATGAACTTTATAAATTATAATTAATGGATTACAGCAAAAAAATTCACATTAAGTTATTTTTATTTCCTATCATTCTGTCATATTTCCTCTTTTGTTCAACATTTTTGCCAATATTTAGATTTGAATTTGAGATTCGGGATTCATGGATAAAATAAATATTTTGATTCATATAATAGTAGATTCAACTTGTCTCTAATCCTGAAGTATAGTAAATAAAATATCTTTTTAACAACCTTTAATAAATTTATTTGATTGTTTTGCTTAGTACAAACTTTGGCAAGGTATTTAAATGTGAAAGCTTCCTGCATTATTTTTATTATTATTAGCACCGCGTCTTACTACCCGTTCAGGTTATACGCAAGCTTCCTGCACAATTTTTAACTTATGTGTTTAGGCTTTTTAATAGTTTGTTAAGGTCTTCTATCAGCACTGACAAGCTTAATTTTCACTACAGCACACCATGAGAACACACATCATTGCTCCATATCTCATGTGTGAATGGTAATAAAATACCTGTTAAACTCTCGATCAATTTTTTCTAATAGACTTAATGTGTAAATTATTTATTTCATGTACACACTATCTGAGCTACCACTCAACCGTTAAACCAGGAGATCTGGGAAAACAGTGATTTTTTTTGTTTCTGGAAAAAACTGGGATAACACCAGGAATTTTTGCAAATTTTAATAAAAATACTGGCATTTAATTTGGGACATTTAACTGAAAGCTTAAAATAAAGTATCACTATATAGATAAAAAAGTGAATTGACGACTCAAGAATGCTGGTTCAAACAATGCTTATTACCCTTTATCAAGGGTCGTGACGTGACAAGATGTATTTCTCACAGGGAATTTGGTAACAAAAGCAAATAGTGGCAATCCTGACAAAGTAACTTTACATTTATTTATCATATTAGTAGATAGCAAAATATTAAATACCTTGTAAATAGACAGCATGCTCCCCACCGACCTTTGATGTGAATGACTGGCACGTCAGGCCAGACACAGCAGATGTAATTATGGATACATTTTAATTTAAATATTTCTTCAATGGTGTTTGATATTTATTTCTTAAACTTTGCAATAATTATTGTTTATACTAGAGGCTTTTATTTGAATTAGTAGCATTACTATGCTTAGAATTTGTCAGTTATGCCATGATTAATACCTAACAAAAAAAGTGTAAATAGAAAAAAAACACTAATCAGACTATCATATTAGGTCTGGTGAGATCACTAGCTTAGAAAGGTCATGTTTTGTACATTTCAATTTGCAATTTGTATTTGAATCAAGGAATAAAGTTTGCCATCTCTAGAATTTACGTTTCACTATTTCAAATTAGAAGGGATAGCCAGCATATCTACATGATTGATTCTAGAGAAGAAATTGTTTGGATCAATATACTAATAAACACAACAAAAACCCATATATTTTTTTAAATCAGCTTTTACTACCACAAGCTGCTTTTACAGGTTCAGAGATGAATCTTTTGTTCTTAGTTGCACTGCTGAATTGACTGCCAATGGCTAATTAACTGGAAAATTAAATTAATTGATGACAGTCAAAACTTATTTTAACAAAGAAAAGTAGTTTACTATGTAGACCTGAAGCAAAGGATCTATCTTCTTGTGGTAGTGAAAGCTCATCCTTTTTAATGTATTATTTAGTGTTTTATCTAAACAATATACAGTCCATCTTCATGTAAATGGCTATCCCTTCAAATCTAAACCATGATTTAGCCTAGTGCACAGACAAGGGATATACTAGAGTGACTAGACCCACAGCCTCCAGGTTATAAGAACTCTTCTCATTGGGAGAGCTTGAATCCTTCATCACAGGCATGTGCAGTCCCAAGTGACACCATCGCTATCAAGCAGGCCTTTATAATATATATATTCATATTTATCTTTTTGGCACATGTATTAGTACTTGTTTGGGTTGTACGCAAATGTGCTAGGGATTATTTAGGTGGAATTCAGATGTAGTATACCTGCTTTTATATGGATAGAAAGTGGAAAACCATTTAGGAAAAAACTACCCTCATTACACCCAACTGTGATAAAACCTTGAATTCCCTATCTTTAACAGTCTAGTCTATTGCAAGAGTAGCGCCTTAGACCATGACACCCCTAAATGGGCTTTAAAATCAGTTCACTTAAAAGTTGGTTTTACTAGAGAACAGACAAAAGTTGCCTATCATTGTCAATAAACTGGCTTTCCCAAAGCTAGGTTCAGGTAGCAGCCCCACCTTCCTTCCCATAAATCAATCCCCCAAACAAGCTTTATCAAACTGCAAATTACAAAGAAAACATAGAATACAGTGGTTCTTACTTTTTCGCTATCTTACAGGTAGAGAAAGTATTGTGATTATCAAAACAATATTGAAATTGAGATTTTTATGAATTTCGACGTTTTAAGACCCCCGAATCCGAAAAAGTGGTTTTTGAATTTCTGTCTCTCTGTCTGTACCTCCAAATAGAGCCTAAACTATTTTACCGGTCAGGCTAAAACTTGGTATGTAGGGTTTTCATAGGGTTTCACCAAGGGGTTTTTAGAATTGGATATCTAACCGTAAAATTAAGGGTAGTTTACTGAAAAAGTCAGTTTTCTCATTCGGCTTTACCGATTCTAATTAACTTTCATTTCAAAACATTTACAAATATTCCAACCAAAATGGCTACTTTCAATATTTTGGCAAAGTGACTTTAAGGTCTCCGATCTGATGTGTACATTCTCATTTTTTATCATATCTCCAAAACTATTTGAGTTATGAAATTAATTATCATTACAAATATGTAGATATATTTATAATATAAATATTTTATCCAAAACATATTTTCATAAAACCAATAACTTTCAAGCTATACACATATATATATATATATATGTATAAAATTTTCAAACACTATAAGATAAAGTATTGGTACTGTAAAATAAATCTAACCTGAAATGTTGATGAATGTCGACGTCTCATGACCCCCTTAACCCTAAAAAGTGGTCTTTCAATGCCGCCTCTGTCTCTTTTTTGACCACATAACTAAGAGTAGTTCAATGACAAAGCGAAAAGAGAAAGAAAATCCGTTTTCTCAAAATTGGCTCCAACGATTTTAATTAAAATTTGTATCTAGGCGTTGATTAAGTTTATAAATAAACTGGCTAAATTCATTTTACCATGAAAATGACTTTTAGGGTAGCTTACAGAAGCGGACTTTTCCGTATTATCGCAACTATTTGAGATACTAAATAACTTACCATTGCAAAATTGTAGTACTATTAAAAATTAAATAAATTGTATATGAAATATATTTTTATAAAACCGGGTGACCTGGTGGTCTAGGGGTAAGGTGTCAGACTTCTGTGCTGGCGGCCGGGGTTCAATCCTCGGTCCCGGCACAGATTTATCTTATTACCAAACCCTTCCTTCACCTCTGACAAGACGTGTATTAATCACAACTTGTGAATGTGGGGAATGCCAGGCCTCCACCGTGGTTCGGATTCCACATTAAACTGTAGGTCCTTCATTTTATCTCACAATCACCCTACCATTACACATTAGCGTAAGTGTGTACAACCCGAACGGGTAGTAAGACGCGGTGCTAATAATAATATAATTTTATAAAACCAACAGTTTCTGAAATAATGGCCAATATATTGACACAATTTTGTGAGATTTAATTGTAAAGAGATACTAATTAAGTTTTAATGCAATCATTTTTTAATGCCATAAAGTAAGAAATGAGGTCTCTCAAAAAGTGTATGTTCTCTTTCGTTCAATCTCTTAGTAGAAATGTTGTTACAGCAATGATCTATCTCTTTAATTTTAGATTTAATAGTCAATATTTTCCTATTTTATTAGTCAAAATTTATAAATGAGGAATTAAATAGCAATGCAATAACCATTAGCTGTGCAGCCCCTAATAAAATGTCAAAAACTTTAAACCGGAAGTCGACATTTTAATACAAAGTGTTGACCCTTAGGGATCCAATATCATGATTTTTACTTTCTCGCTACCTTACAGGTAGAGCAAGTATTGCGATCATCAAAATCATTGAACTCTTGATTTTGATGGATGTCAATGTCTCATGACCCCCCCGAAGCCTAAAAAGTGGTTTTCGCAATGCCGTATGTGTGTCTGTCCATCAACCTGTCAGTCTGTACCTCAGGCTAGAGCCTAAACTATTTTACCGATTGGGCCAAGACTTGGTATATAGGGTTCCCATAGGTTTACCCCGAAGCATTTTTAGAAATGGATATCCAACCCTTAAATTAAGGGTAGTTTCCTTAAGAGCAGAAAGAGAAAAAATCGATTTGATCAAAATCGGGTTTAACGATTTTGATAAGATCTCATTTCTAAGTTTTGATCAATTTTACAAACTAAATGGCTACTCTCAACTTTTGGGCTCCAATCTGATGAATAAATTCTAATTTTTAATTTTATCTCTGTAAGTCTTTGAGATATGAAATTACTTATCATTGCATACATGTGGATCTATTTATAATAAATGCCTTTTACTTGTAATATATTTTTATTGAACCAAAAGTTTTCAAGCTATACACAAATATATTTTTCTTTTAACTTTGCCAACACTTTAAGGTAAAGTATTACGACCTTCAAAAAAAATCTAGCCTGAGATGTTGAAGAATGTCAACGTTTCATGACCTTCCAAACCGTAAAAAGTTATTTTTGCAACGCCGTCTGTCTGTATGTCTGTATAACCCTAAAATTAATAGCAGTTTACTAAAGGGTGAAAAGAGAAAAATTCCATTTTCTCAAAACTGACTATAACGATTCTATCTCTCTCATTTTGGACTCAATAATCAATAATTACCTTTTTTATTGGCCAAAATTTATATAAGAGAAATTTATTACCTATGTGATAACCATAATATGTGCATCCCTTGGTAAAATGATGAAAATTCTAACCGGAAGTCAAAATTTTAATACTAAATTTTGACCATAAGGGACCCAATATCAATATTTTTTTATTGGTCCAAATATACAAATGAAGAGGTTAAGTCTTTAAAAATAAAATTAGGAAATTTAAAACCATGAGTCAAAAAAATGTTTTACATATGTCTAGCGCAATTTGTTCTCGGGTTTGCTATTGTATATTATATTACACACATTTACATATTACATTAAACATTTTTAAATCGAGTTGTTTTACTTGGAAGAGCTGCTATCACTTAGAGCTGCAACTAGCTCTCCCAAGTGCCCAAGGACTCAACTTGGCTCAAGGACTGTAGCGAATCTTCAGTAAGGCCAAGTGTGGTTTATACCTTGTCTGTGTCCCAGTGCTCTATTACAATTCATATCTTTAATATTTCAACATCTTACTCAAACATTCTCTCTATTTTGGTATAGCCATAATCAGCTAGCTCTCTTTAAATGCACACCACTGCTTACTCCCTTTTTCAATCAAAGTATATTTTTTATTTTCCATGTTTTTTTCTTCTAAGTGTGTTCCAAATCTTAATTCAATATTTGCTCACTAGAAGCTAGATTTTTTTAAAAATTTGGTAATGTTTACTCTTCATTGTCCAGCCTGTACAAGCATCCTGACTTTTTTTCTGTGAACTATCTTCTTTCAGTAGGGAATTAATTAGTGTTTTATGTTTTAAAAATTAGTGAAACTAATATCATAAATGTAATTGGTGATACCATAGCTGTAGGTATAGTTCTCAGTTTGACATTACAGAATGTACTAAGGAAAGAAAAGTCATGGTAGTAGGTACCAAAGTAAGCAAGGCTATGTTGTCATGGGCAGAACTTTCAAACTAAATGATAAATGTTATACCAAGATCTGTTTTTTTAAGCACCATGTTTTATCATCTGTTATATGCATATGTACTAACTACACTAATGTGTTAGGGATGGGAAAGGTTGAATTTATATGTGTACCTGTGTTTGTGTTGAGGGAGAGTGGTAAATCATTTAGTGAAAACTACCCTCAGTACACGCAACCAGAATTCGACCCTGCTCTCCCTGTCTTCGGCTGTCCAGTCTAATGTGATGGTGACGCCTTAGACCATGTGGCCACCAAAGCAGGTACAAAATCTCTTGTTCTGAATAAATACAAACAAATATATCTTTACAAAACATTTTATGAGACAAATAACAACATGATGTATTTTTATTTGAATTTTGTGATAAGAACTTTTAAAAACTTCTAAATGTAGTGTGAAGGAAAAGAAAATATCTTGAGATTTCATAGTTTTATTTTGTCATTGTAGAAGGATATAGCGTTCTTGCGTGTTGTAGTTTTCTACTGGACTTGTATCAGATATCTGAAAAACGCTTAAGGTTAATTCAGGAAACAATAATGACTTGTGTTTTGCAGATGAAAGAGGAAAGAAAAAAAAAAGACCTGATAGAATTGAGGATAATTTATAGAGAATTTTTAAAGAACACTGGGAGTAGACTCCTTGTAGCACATTATAATATTAAATAATCTCAGAGATCTTACTTAGACAACCCTGAAATAATTGTTGTTAAATTATTTATAGGTTTAAAATAGTACTACTATGAAAAGAAAGATACGCTTATCAAATTGAAATATCATGCATATTAAGAATTTTCAAGAAACTGAATTATTCTTTAAGAAAACCAAGAATAGTCGTTTGTGACTATAACACAGAATTCAACAAACAGGAACTAGCTATACATATTTTTGGAAAAAAATAACATTGACGATTGTCTGGCTCCCGCCATTTTATGAGTCCTAATCTTGTTTTTGAAATGGATTTGTTTATTATCTGTAATACACATAGTTAAGATTCATAGTGACTCGATTAATTTATTTTTGTTGTGAGCAGTAAATGGATTTTATATAATTATTAACCATTCTTCCCCATCGATCGAAAATAATTTTAATAAGAGTTTCAAACAAATTCGGTAAAATAATAAATTATAGCTATGCAAAAAAAATTTGACGAATGCATGAACTAAATTCTATGATCAGGATTACCGTTTATTCCAAAAGTATACCGTTATGCATATCTTAGTATTTCTAAAATTCCTGATTGAAAAAAGGTAAAGGCATAACAGCTTGAATACATTCTATTTACCTCCCAAAGAACATTTCTGGGTGCACCACTGGTCCTTTAAAATATGAACAAATTTGTTCATGATTAGGCATGACTTTCCTTTTGCAAAATGCTTGTCATAATTGTTTAAGACAAACAAAACAATTGACTCAGTATTATTTACTCTCATTTCAAAATATAGGGTTGTTAAATTTATCTGTGTCCAAGCTCTCATGTCGGCATAATTATGTTTATACATGTTTAGTGGTTGGGAGATAAGAGGGAAATGCTATGGCTGCTGAGAAAGTGCTTATTCATAAGAAACTGAATAAAGGATGATACAACTTGGATGTCATGAAATAAGCTTACCTCTCCTCTTACGACGTGGATGTCATGAAATAGGCCTACCTGTACTCAACCTTCTACCTAGCAATTAAAGATATAACAATAGTGAAGTGATTGACAACCTTAATTTGAAATTAGTTGAAGTTTCTTAGTACTATTTTTCTAATAATTTAAATTGAAAATAAAAGTAATTATTTACAATAGTAAAGGGCATAGAAAACTTGCAATCAATCATTTAAACCATGTATGTAATCTGCATCAGTATTCAACTATTGGTAGACAGTACAATTCATCGTATGTATCGCTGAGTGGACCAATCTATAATGAGTGTAACAATATATCGCCAAATTATTTTTTGCATTTTTAGCAAAATTTATTCATACACATAATTTAGGATGCTAAATATCAATTGCAGAAGTCCAATTCTTAGTTTGCCTTCTTATTTCAAAGTTAATGATTGTATCAATCGTTGTTGGCACATTTTAACCATTATACCACAAGTCCAACTGTTGATCAGTGTGCTTGCACTGTTACTACAAACCAGTATCCCTTTTTTAGAGACTGCCTTGCTGGCCAGTAAACCGTTGTCCGTATCAATATCATTAGGAAGTAAGGCGGTGCACCAACACACCAGGACACCAGTGCGGAGAAAGTTTGTGAGAATGGATTAAGTACAGAGTTATTTTTTGAGCTACATGCACAGTTTCTTGCCTACCTCTTAAAGGTACGGTTTCCTCGAGTAGAGATGCCGCAATCTAGCACATGTAATGTGACGGTTAATGACATCACAAAAACGTTGTCTCTACAAATAATTGAGTGTGATTTCCTATATAGTATTGACTGCCATCGTCATGTCAAATAGCGGTGCCATCATTTGCATCATGGCCATTATTGCAGTCATGAGGTGAACTTGTCATTAAAAATGAGTTAAAATTGAGTAGCGAAGAAGACAAAATATTAGTAAATTTTGTGAAGAATCATGAGGTGTTGTTATATATTGTGATGAGTAAAGACTACAGGAAATCACAGTTGAAACAAAATCTGTGGCGTGAAATCTTGAAAAATACTTGGAAAATCAGTTATGATATTTTTAATATTTTATGTTTTTACATTGCATACAAACATTGTAGTCTACATATTTGACATGTTTACATTTTTTACAACTGATGGGTTTTGGGCACGAAAATAAAAGTTGCTAAGCTCATAATTTTATTTATTACAATAATGTTTTGACACTTTATCATAAATCTACTATATAATCAATAAAATAAAACATAGACATACATGTCCATTAGGTAAAAAATTAATCATCGTAATCACTGTTAGTGTTGCGTAATATAATATTATTCTGCCAGTCAACGACCCCTGAGCCATTGAAGTAGTTCTTGAGTATATCTCAAATATGCATTTGTAAATTTCATGCACGGACGTTATTTCTTGCTAGAGGAAATACATTCTTGATAGGTGATGGAGGTTCATAATCAATATGTACTTTATTCGGAGCAAGTTGTTTTGTTCCTCGTAAAATGTTATGTAAAATACAGGCACAAGTAATCAACTTGTCGGTAGTTTTTGGAGTAGTAGCAATCGATTGAAAAAACTCTAAAATAAGCACATAAAATTCTGAAAACATTTTCAGTCATCCTTCTAGCTTGATATAGTCTATTTACGCTAATGATATCATTAGGCATTTGGGAGCTAAAAATGCATAAAATTGTCTTTATGTGTTGTATAATCTTATTTAGCTTTCATTTGATATCCTACATAACATAATTCACAAAAATATTTACATTAAATGGGAGATTGGGGTCGAAACAGATTTTCTCACATAAAATGCAAACAGCTGGTCATTGAGCCTCGCGGAAAAAAAAATTTGATTCTGCATTCCAAGATGTATAAAAATTCATCATAAAAACACAACCACCCTGTATGGATACAATTAATTTGGAATATTTGAAATATTCAAACCCCCCTCTTTGATTGATCAAACTGCCGAGGTTTTAGGATCATCTAAACCTGGATATAAATATTAGAGCCAAATTTCATCCATTTTAATTGAATAGTTTGGGAGAAAAAGCGCGAACGGCGTCACATGGCAGATGGATGGATTTCTTTTCATTCGATTTTCAGATTCTATGTACTTTGAAAGGTAAAATGTGAAAGTTTGAAAGGGGGTTAAAATGTTCCGATCTTTGGGCGATTACATAGGTTTATTATTGCAAATAATAAACCAAAAATGTTTGTGATGACCTACTTATTTTTTACAAATGTTGACTGCAGCAAGAGATGGGCCTACATAAGAGATTATCACAATAGACGAAAATGAAAACCTGGCACTGGTTCCAGTGGTTATGCAGCAAAGAAGAGGTCTGATCTATCAATCTTAGATAGTTTCAGTTCATCACCAAGAAGTACCATCACTGATTTGTTTGGAGATGAGAGTAGTGAAAACACCAATGCCAACATGACTGTGGCTACAGAGAACAACAATACACAGGTTCACAACGAAGAAAGCCTCCAAAATGAGAAAATTTAGGAGGAAGATAGGATGGAGAACATTTGTAATGAATATTATAAAAAAGATAACATTGATAAGAAGAGGAGGAAAATGTCTCCACATCTGAGAAACGATTGCAGTTACTTAAACAAATAGCTAAGCGGAATGCCACTTCTCAAAATTAATTTGATGAAACCAACCACTTTTTCATGTCTATGGCGAAAATTATGTTAAAGCTTCCTCAATGTGAACAAGCTGAATTGAGGATGCAAACTTCCACGTTATTTGGTAATGCTGAATTACGACAATGTCTAAACCAAAGCAAGTACACCGAGTCAACATCAAGAGCGATTAGCAGCTGTCACAGTAATATTTTTGAAGATGTGATGTCCCCTGCATCAACCGAAAGTCCCGCACATCTAAATGTGTTGTCCACTGTAGCAACTTGTCAAACACTTATGTCAAATGAGCAAGGGCAGTTTCAAAAGAGCACGTTTTATGAATATGTAACGAGCAATACTTTCAACATATAACTTCAATAAATATATAATAAAAAAAATAGATTTTTATTTAAGTAGTTGCCAAATACTCAACTTAAGAAAAAACACAATTTTTTCTCTGAGGATATTGGCTTTTTGTTTCTGGTTTGAAGTAAAGTCGTCTCTTATATGTAATTCAGTAAGTTAGATAATCAAACAACACTGATGTTAAACGAAAATATTCCCTGAATTTTTCTTTATTGCAGTGGAGATGATGATGCACTAAAATTTCATATTCACCTTTTGTAGCACGCCTTTTATAAATTTTACTTTCCTCTAAATGTTTCTTGTTGTTGTCCTTTGATGACTCTTTATCTTCCAAAAATATTAATAATGCCAAATCAAGATCATCCATTTTCAAATTACAAACTTACACTTTTCACATAGTCACAACACACAAGGTCTAGGCTTACTTAAACTGGACACCATCAAGGAACGATCACCGCACAAGGTCTAGGTTTATATAAACTGGACACCATCAAGGAACGGTCACCGCACAAGGTCTTGACCTTTTAAGAAGTCTTATGAGCCATGTTGTTAAATCTGTAAAATTGGAAGTTGCTGACTGTGGTAGTGAACTTGTTGCTCTAGATCTTAATTGTAGGAGTTAAAACACATTAACCATGGGTTCAGGACAGTTAAACGCCTAAAGAATGTAAAGGAAACTGAAAACGACATTCTTTCATTCAGAATGGAATGCCATACAGCTGTGATAACAACTGTTAAAAAATTGCAAGAAAAGAGGCCATTGAAATATAAATTGGTGCAAGGATTAACCTCACTTAATCCACAAATTATTGCTTGAAAACCACAACTCGGACAAACTAAATTTAATGTTGTCCTGCAAGCACTGTTTGAAACTAACAGAATCTTAGAATATGTTGCTGAAAAAGCAAGATATAAAAGAAGCATCAGAAGTAAAGTTTAGCAGGTTTCTTGCTATTGAGCTAGAAACAAATTTAGATGATTTCTTTGCCGGAGTATTTGACAAGACCCACAACTATGGCGAACTATGGCACACATTTAAACTGTGCCTTATCCTTTCACTTGGTGACGCATCAGTTAAAAGTGGCTTTTCTATTAAAATATTCTATTCTCATAGAAAACCTGCTTCAATAGTCTCTTGTGACACAAAGGCATGTGTTGGATGCCATTCATTACTTTGGAGGAGTAGAATATATTCTTATAGAATAAAAAATGCTTTTGTCAGTGAAATCTTCTCAACACAGATATGTCCAGCATCTAGAAGGCAAAAAACAATTTCTTGCCGTGGAAGAAAAACAGCAAAGAGAAAAAACTAAAATTGGTGAAGCCCTGCAAAAACTTGAAGATGAGAAGAAAAAATATCAAGACTTGAGGCAAAAGTTTCAGAGGAGCAAATTGAAAAGAAAATTGAAGATCTCAAAAAGCAGAAAATTATTTTGTAAGCTATTTGAATTCTTGAAAGATAGAGAATGTTTATATTTTATGCTTGTATTATCATGCTTTGTACCACTATCACAGTTTCTTAATTCCATAGTTGGTTTGTAAAAAATTCTTTATATCTATAATTATAATAGTTTGTTTTCTTTGCAAGGCAAATTAGTGTAGAGAAAGTTGAGAATATTATTAAATATCACAAAAATTAAATTATTGTTTTTGAAAATGTTTTAATTCTTGGAAGGAAGGGAATGTTTATATTTTGGGCCCACATTGTATTGCTTGATATTCCAATTTCTTAATTTTTTGTTTGTAAATAATTATTCCCACTTATTTGTGTACCTGTTATCTCTCTTAGCACTTTATTGGGTAAAACATTTTTTTTCAATAAATATTATAATACATATATATATTACAAAGCTAGACTACTTGTATGAACACCAGAAATGGCTAATTTTGTAATATTTAATCTTTCACCTGAAATACTGAAAAAAAGGTGTGGTTAAATTAATGACCACAGTCTGTTTAGGGTTTTGTTAGGACACAAAAGTTCAATTAGTCAATAAATTGACCACGGTTGATAAATTATAAATAAAATAAGTATTTCAATTTATGTTTTATGAAATATAGCAAACAACTAACAAAAACATACTTACATTACTAATACAAAAATTAGCTATTTAAAAAAATAAATAGCATTGCATAAAATTCAAAAATAACACAAAAATACACTGCAAGAGTAAATTGTATAAAATAATTATGAGTAGAAATATAAATTTCATGAGTAATATATCTTCATAAAAAACATAGGTAAAGCTAAAAATAGCTGTTTATTTTAATTGTAATCATATGAACATCATTTTCGGTTGTGATATGGGAAAAAACATCCTTTACATAACGCAACCTTACACGTATTACAGGTCAACTTGCTTCTTTTAGATTTAGCACATGTGCTACACATTGCACATTGTCCTGATGTACCTGGCACAGACATATGATTAGAGATATCTTCAAATTGTTGCACTTTAGGTTCAGGTCCTTTTTTTTCTTAGAAAAAAAATATCCAATAAGTTCATTAGCTAGAGTACTTCCAAAAACAAGGTGAGACATAGGTTTTCCATGTTCTTCTAGAGAATGTGTTTCTTTATACAAAATATATGCATTTACAATCACAGCGTCAACAAGGTAATACCAGATTTTCAACCACCAGCGCCTTGGCTTCCATGCAATTTCATAGTAAGAATGGTACTGGTCGAATTTATCTACCCCACCCATGTAGTTGTTATAATCAGCAACTGGCTTATGAGATGTTATGTTCTTTTTCCTTCCTTGTTTATTTCTCCTGGTAACCACAGACTTCACTGCGGGATTGTGCATGTTACTAGCTACAACAACAGTCTTTGAAACTCTGTCCTTCCCCTTTGTGACAGAAATATCATTTGCCATGACAGGGCGCCAAAGAATGTCGTCAACCCCGCTTGGATTATGTATGGTCGTAGCTCTCACGTAGCCTCTGGATCTGGCTGTGGTGTCTAGATGAGCTCGGATAGTTTCTTATGACCCGAGGAGCTTGTTTCGTGGGAACAAACCGGATAGGAAGGTTGGTTCGGCGAGTTACCGCGGTGAGCCGGATAGAAAGGGGGGTTCGGCTAGTTACCGCGGTGAACCGGATAGGAAGGCTGGTTCGGCGAGTTACCGCGGTGAACCAAACAGGAAGGATGGTTCGGCGAGTTACTGCGGTGAACCAGATAGGAAGG
>CABFVZ010001587.1:0-68202 GCA_902151445.1 Timema monikensis | reverse complement strand
CTCCACGGATTCGTTGGGGATCTGGGCCTTTCCATAGAGTTCTGCGTGGAGGGAGGCCAAGGTCGCTGGATTGGCAAATCGTGAGGTGAGTCGAGTCTGGAACTGTTCCCACGTGCTGATGAATTCGCCAAACTGGTCCCACCAACGGGCGGCTTCTGACTTAAGTTGGTGACGGACTATAGGTACCCAACCTTGAATTGGCGTATGAGTCGCCTCTAACAAGGTGGCGCAGTCATGGGCGAAGCTGGTGGGATCTTCATGGCCTCTTCCGTGGAATTCGGGCAGTGAGGGTGGGTAACCAATTGTTTGGTTGGAGGGGATTTGGTGAGAATGCGTATGTTGGACGTTGGTGTTTGTACTGAAGCTGGGTGGAGGTTTGATTCGGCAAGGACAGCGGAAGGTGAGGCCGGTGAGGTCACGTGGTTCGTCGGACCATCCCAAGCAGGAATAATGGTAGGTGAGAGTGCAGCTCTCACAGCTAATATCATTGTGGCCGTCTCCAGAACAATTTGTTGCGGCAAGTGGTTCTAATTTGTATAATTTGTTAAAATTTGGCATTTTTTCATTGTCATTTAGATGAACATACCTTAAGATTTTTAAAAATCTTTTTAGTGACATAACATTTGCAAATCTAGCTACATGAAAGTTTGTATCAAATGACCAGTACAGTCTAATAGAAAGAAGCCCGTGAAACCCCATAATAATTAGCATACCAATAAAAGCTTTCAATTCATACAATGTCAGATCAAGATTATTTCCATTTTGCCGAACATATTTGTTTGATTCTGTGATAATATTATTAAAACCATTTTCAGTAAATAATATAAAAAAAATTCCATTGGAGACAATAAGTTCATGATAACCCTTGGTCCATATGATTGATCAAAAGTACTAATAATGTAATTGATAGCATCTTTTGTAGTTTTACAAAATTTCATTTCATTTTCTGCTGAAATACTGCAGACATTTTCTTCAATGTCCGACTCACTCTGACTGTAATGGAACTTCTGATGATCTTCTTTTGTTACCTTCAGTATTGGTATCGGAAATATTTTTCTGTAACCCAGTGAACAAACAAGATGATTGCATAGATGAAAGTGTGAGATTATCTTCAGTATCTGAATCCCCATCATAGTCTGAATCAATGGCCTGCTGTTCAGTAATTTTGTTAAGATAATTAGCTATATCCAGATCATTGAACGCCCTTGATGACATAATCCCAACAAAAGTTTTAAAAAACGTGAAAATTATATTTTTTTTTAAATACGCTTGTACATTTTTTCTGCTTCATTTTTATATATATTTTATAAAAATATATTTTTATAATTTTTACTAATATATTTTACAAAAAGTTTATAAAAAGTAAGCATTATAAAAGTAAAGTAAATAAAATGTAATCATTACCAAAATACAGCATACAATACTCTTATCGTAATATTCTTATAATTTACTGGCGACTTGGTGGTCTAGGGGTAAGGTGTTGGACTTCTGTGCTGGGGTCCAGGGTTCAATCCCCGGTCCCGGCACAAATTTATCTAATTACCAAACGCTTCCTTCACTTCTGACCAGACATCTTGTGAATGTGGGGAATGCGAGGCCTCCACCGTGGTTCGGATTCCACGTAAAACTGTAGGTCCTCCATTTCATCTCGCAATCACCCTACCATTACACATTAGCGTAAGTAGGTATAACCCGAACGGGTAGTAAGACGCGGTGCTAATAATAATATTATAATTTACTACTTCATGAAACCTAAAAAAAAGTGTAGCAATCACATTGTTTTGTCTATTAACAAGTCTGCCGAAACACCAAAGACATGTTGAACTTGTGAAATACATTCTATATATATTCTATTCCTCAATTCCATTTTAATTTTTAAAATATCTTTTCAGATATTTAGCAAATAATATTTTAAAAAACCACAAAAATATTTGAAAAATGAGGTTAGTAAACCATCGTGAGAATGAAGCGTAAATATTACAACTAATATGGTTACAACAGTGTGTTTATTATGCACAATCAATACTTTATTACTTATATAAGGATAACAAAAAAACTTCAATAATTATAAATTATACATAATAAAATTTTATACTTGCATCAACAAGTGTAAAGAAGAGCCACACGCGAACACTTAGGCAGCACTTAGGTGAGCAAATGATTGAATATTCAACCACGATAACTGATACACTCTGTTGGGAAATAATCTAACTACATAGAGGTTCATATATTGACCAGAGAGCATACACACCAGTAGACAAGTAAACCAAGAAAGTTGAGATTTTGAACCTTAAGGTTGTGGTTAAAATATTAACCACAGACCGCCAAAGGGTTGATTTGTTTCCATTGATTTACTATGGAGTAGGGTTTTCCTACTCATACTTTATTGGCATTAATTGTCTAATATCGATACGCATTCCTATCACGGAGAAGGAGGAGGCCATTTTCACTATTTGTAGTTATCTTAAATTTACCCACTGAAAGTATTATTGATTTGTATTAATATTATGTTACCAGCAGCTTGTGAAAAAGTCAGAAATGTTTTATATTTTGGTTAGGGAAAGTAAGAGAAATTAAATCGAGGATATCAGTGGCAACCCTGTTTTATGATAATTATTTCAAACTCGTAAAAAGTTATTTAAAGGCTAAGATTTTGTTTATTTATTGTCATCATTTCCATGAAGAGTAGTTATTATTATTATTATTATTATTATTATTTACACATTAAAATTTCGCTTAGTGACACTTCTAAATAGCAGATATTTATTTATGATTAACAGTTTAAATTTTCCCGGCAAAATAACATGGAATCTTATGGTGAAACAACCTCCCAAAAATGTAATTTCTCAAAAAATAGGCACAGACACGTCTAAAGACAGATATTTATGCATAACAATCGGCTGAACATGTGGCTACTTAAGGCTGGAGCCCTTGCACACTACGACCGTACAGTGATACACCCTTGGGACGAATACTATCTCAGGCAATGGATCGTACTCAACAGGCCTGTTGAATGACCGGCGCAATCTACCAATGGCACAACACGAGATACCATTTGTGGAATGCAATTGTGTCTTCTAGAAATATGATCCGGGATATGCTACACATCTTCCAACGAACGTGACAGTAGTGGTGCATGAAAGCTAAACTGTGCTATGATTGAAATGTTGGACACTTCGAATATCTCCTATGATGATGCAATGATCTACTACCCGAGTCAATAAAAAAAACTCTACACAATAACGGTAGTCTTTGTTTGACCTGTCCCTGTCACACTCTCTATAAAGAAGCGGTCCCAGCAATGTGATGGTATGATACTTGTAGTTTTTTTCCTGTACATTAAACTGTCTTCAAAAAGTATGATTTAAAATATAGTCTATATTTTTTCAAATAATGGACACCGCTTATTAACAAACACTTTGATATGAGAAGGTGTTCGCTATTAAGAGAGCTTTCTCTATTTTAAATAATATACGTTAAATAAACAATGGTGATAAATTACAAATTAAATACTTTGATAATCTCGAAGCCGAATCTAAGTTTACCTTAAAGATATTACTTTTGCTAAGATGCTAATGTTGCAAAGTCGGTTTAGCATTATTTGCCAAAAAGATAACAAAGTGAAAAAACAAACTTCTTTGCTGTTATATTTTAAATAAAAGGGTAAGTAAGTATTAGGTCAATTTTTAGATTTCTCCAATCCCCCCTTCCCATCCAGGCCAATTTTTTTCCCCTCTACCACTCCAAATAATCGAGAGAGTACTGTATATAAAATCTCAGTTCCTAAATATTTCATCTCCATCTTTTTCTTTGGTGTTGTCTCCTATTCCATCCTTACTCTATGAGATGGTATGGTGATTTAATGAGGCTGGAAAAGGAGAAAACACCAAAGAGCATGATGGAGATTAATTATGTATGAGAAAGACCACAAGAGAGACCACGGAAGAGATGGAATCAGATAACAGAAAGTGTTAATGTGAGAATAGAATAATGGAAGCAATTAAGTGAGGAACTGACCCAGCCACAAGCTGGAAACAGTTGATAATAATGATAATGATGACAATAAAAGCTCAAAATGTCAATGTCGTAATTTGAGTATTTTAACTGTCAATATTTTTATGGAATGAGAGAAGCTTTGTAATTTTCAAAGGCATTTTTTTTTTATCATCAAAGTAAAGTCAGTCAAGTTGAATCTGATATTTGTTTCGAAGCCAAGTTGAAGTTTCATAGCATCGCACACCCCTTTTATGTTTGTTTATAAAAAGGTCTGTGAGCTGCACAGAGTTGTGAACTGGGTCGCAAGTTTGACATTCCTGAACTAGAGGATATGAGAAGTAATAGTACTTTTAACTAAGGACTGTCGAAATAATAGAGGAAGATGGTGGCATTGTACTAAACTTACCTGGCCACTGTCTGGAAACAGTTGATGATGATGATTAAATACACACATTTAAAAAAATCTTTGTAAAACCATCAATAACCTAGCTATGAGAAAAGTGGAGTCAATATGACCAAAACCAACTATCTTTAAAATGTAGTAGGACCAATAATTAATTGAATTGTATCTAAACCAATTTTAAAGTTTTCATTTAAACTTTTTTAAGCAAACCTAATTTACTGAACCAAATAAAAATTACCCACATAAATAACTGATCTTTATTATCATTACTACTACTACTATTATTATCAGCGCTCGTGTGCCAGAAAGTTGCTGACTGGTAATAAGACAGCCACTGACCTACAAACAGTGAACAAAGTTTTTTAAAAAAAAATCTCTTTTCGTTATTCGTTTTTCTCATGAAGTATCTTCCCTGGCCATTCAATCTTATTTGTCGAAAGAACTCAATCTTGAATACCTTGTCTGTACAAAATTGAAAACTAAATTTAACTCATATTCTTCCTTCCATATTTCTGTCAAAGAAAATGATTTTCCCATGATAAACAATGGTGATATTTGGCCGTCAGACTGTCTCATT
This sequence comes from Timema monikensis, assembly GCA_902151445.1. NCBI lineage: Eukaryota > Metazoa > Arthropoda > Insecta > Phasmatodea > Timematidae > Timema > Timema monikensis. The sequence continues at coordinate 63,226 of CABFVZ010001587.1, read as the reverse complement.
GCACCTTACTATGGGAAGTTGCTACCTGAGCAGATAATGTGTGAGGAGTCCCCCTGTGTGTCTGCCCCTGTAAACGCTGCTGTTGCATCGGACCTTGGCTCTCAAGAGGATTCAACTCGAACCCCACTCATGACCATCGATGGAGGTCTGAAGGCTACCGCCCAACCCATCTTCCAGTGAATATTGATATTCTATTATATTATCAAAATGTTCGGGGTTTACGAACCAAAGCAAGGGAATTATTTGCAAATGTTTGTGTGAATGAATTCTCTATTATTTATTTAGTTTAAACTTGGCTCTCTAGTGAGTTTGTTAATGATACTTACTTTTCTCCTAACTATAATATTTATAGATCCGATAGATTATATGATGAAGCTACTATCTCAAGGGAGGGGGGGTGTTCTCATTTCTATCATTGATTCTATTTCTGATGTGGCCAGGAGAACTGACCTATAGAATAATAAGGAATGCGTCTGGATTGAAATCCCAACATTTGATAGCCAAAAACTGTTAATTTGGAACATATATCTTGATCCCCAAATAACAGTTGAAGCATTTAAGAACTAATTTACATTTCTTGAAGGTGGTTTGACTAATTATCCCTATCGAATAATACTATTAAGTGATTTTAACTGCCCCAAAATTGATTGGAAATATCATCATGCTCAAAACATTTCTACATTGAATTAAAAGCTACTCAACTTCTTGCTTCGACCAACATAATAGGATTAGAACAACTTAATGAAGCTGATAATGACACTAACCTCCTTGACCTTGTTTTTACTAATTTTCACCACCCCTTAGTAACTCATAGCTCTCAATCACTAGTAAATATTGATTTAGCACAACCGCCCCTATTGATTTAACTTGATATACCTATTGTTACTAAAATTAATGACAGCCTCACCACATATATTAACTATGCACGTGGTGATTATCTTAATCTTTACAATGACCTGGCCACTGCTGATTGGTCTTGTGTTTATTCTATTATGGATGTTAATTTGGCTGTAGATAATTTTACCAATTTAGCCCAAAGGAAAATCAAAACGCATATTCCTCAAATTATCATTCTGAACTCATCCAAATATCCGAATTGGTTTTCTTCTACTCTTAAATACTATATTAAGAAAAAATAAAAATTTTTCAAAAAGTTTAAACAAATAATGGTGTATTATATTCACACTTTTCCCACTTTCATAAATTAGTTAAAACTACTTTGATTATAGACAGAGCCAATTGGATGAACTCAATTGAAAATAGTAGACTTGTTGTTTCGTTTACTACATGACAAAAGTCCCAGATACTCTTGCTGAAATCTATTCTTCAATTCATTTCTTAGATTTAGTAGATGACGGTTTCGTCGGTTCAGACTTTTAGCATCCAAAGCATCACATTCTGGAACTCCCATTTTTTTTTATAGAAAACAAGCCGGTGTGAGAGGACTTAAATCGTCACAATCTTTTGCCAGGTATGTCAGTGGTCTAGAGTTAATGGTAGCTTCTATACTACAGAGGAGAGTAAGAATTTCTTGGAAAGTCAGGCAAGCTTTGCCTAAAACTCACTTCAAAAGTTGTTTTATTACTCTTATTAAGCTTTCTCAGAAGCCTCCCCACCATGGAGCACTAGAGGGGTTAAATTTCAAAGTGATACGTTCAACCGAGGTATGTTTAGAAATCTTTTCCCAATTAAGTGTTTGAAAAGCGTTATTGGCACCAGTGAAGTTGGTGTCATTGTCAGAGTAAATAACAGAAGGACGCCATATTCGAGCTACAAAACGCTGGAAAACTTGTAGGAAAGCTTCAGTGGAGAGAGAAGTAATCAAATCCAGATGTACTACGTGGTAGACAGCATAAGTGAAAATTACAATCCATGCTTTACACTCATCTCTCAAAAACAGAGGACCAACCAAGTCAACCCCTATTACTTCAAACACAGATGCTTCTCTTATTCGGTTAAGGGGTAAAGGAGCTTGAGCCACCTCTGCATGTTTTCCCTCATGCCTCCGGCATCTGACACAATGACTTATAATTTTTCTCACAGTTCTCCTCCCACGAATAATCCAAAAAACGTTGTCTTAGGTGATTAAGAAGAAGTTGTACTACGATGTGATTTTGTTTCACATGCTCTTCCTTAATGAGACGGGAAACAACAACATGGTGCACTGGAAGAATCATAGGGAATCTGAACAGCTTCAAATCTTCTCTAAGGAATAATCTTGTTTTAAATCTGAGGACACCGTCTTCCACAAAAGGATTTAGCAAGGATAGTCGTTTATCAGATGGCAAATGGAACTTTACTTTTGAATGAAACTTATGAGTCTAATTTCAGCCTTTTCTAGCTCATTATCTTCCAGATTTTCTTGTGAAATCTTCTCTCCTCCTAGACAATTCTTCCAGAAACGAAAAATCCATTCAATTAGACGAACTATTCTTCGATAACTGGAAAAATATCTTGCATACCACGGTGACGCTTTGTCGACTATAGTAAGATAATTCACTGGAGTTTTCTTCATTTCTTCAGATATGTCTTTTTCATCATACACAGGTTCTGCTCGAGGCCAACAGTTTGGTGATTCGTATAACCAGCCAGGGCCCTCCCACCATCGGGAATCCATCAGTTGAGAAACAAAACATCCACGTGATGATAAATCAGCTGGGTTCATTGAACCTGGAATATGTCTCCAACGACTGGGATCGGTCAAGTTCCTGATCTCATTCACCCGATTTCTTACAAAAACAGACCAATTATCATTTCTTCAAATCCAAGCCAGCACTGTAGAAGAATACGACCATAAAAAAACATCAAGAACCTTCAAACAAGTAGATTCCAGCACACCTTTTAGCAACCTCGCACCAATTGTAGCTGCTAACAATTCTAATCTAGGGATTGTTATTTCTTTGAGGGGGGCTACGCGTGATCTTGCTTCACATAACTGCATACTTGTGTTATGATCACTGGACTCACATCTAATGAAAACAACTGCCGCATAAGCATGTTGACTGGCGTCACAGAAGACATGAATTTGTACACGATCACTTCTTCCAAACCTCCTGAGAATCTTGATTTCCGCCAGTAGAAGCAGATCCTTTACCCAGGCGAGAAACTCGGCTTGGGATTTTTAATTTTTTCCCGGCTTGGGATTTTCCATCTACCACTGTATCCCATCCAAATCGAGTCTTTCATGTCCTCTGAATCATCAGTTTTGCACATAGAGTAACGGGACAGGTCACTCCCACGGGATCGAAAATTCTTTGCGCAAGAGGCAAAATTTTTCTTTTTGTCACTTCTTTTACATTACACCTATTCGACCAGTCCACATTCAGAAGCAACGTATCATCTTGCCGATCACACAACATTCCTAAGACTGATGAGAGAGGTGTTGATTTTCCCTCATATTGCGTGAATTGTCATCCTCTCAAATTAAATATGCCTTCAGATAAGACCTCACTAGATTGCTGGATAAACTGATCTACTTCTAATTCACCGTCAATGATCGTGATAACGTTGTCTACATAGAAGCTCTGTAGAAGTATCTTAATGATCAGGGAATTGAAATGGGGGATTTGTAAATATTTACTCTAATGATACTCCAAAACTGCCACCAAAAGGAAGGGACTACAGGTTAAGCCAAATACCACTCTTGTATGTCTGAAGATCTCATAGATATGCTCAGCTTCATTTCACCACATAAAACCGAGATGGTTCCTATCTTCTTCACGGATACTTATCTGAAGAAAAGCTTTATCAATGTCTGCAACAATTCCTACTTTCCTCTCCCTGAATCTATTAAGGATAGCTGGGATCAATTCAATTAGGTTGGGACCATCATACAATCATTTATAGAAGGGGTTCCAAACTACTTTGCTGAGGCATGAAATACAGGGCGCACGGGTGTGGTCGCACTTGTTTCCTTCACTACAGTGCGACGAGGTAGATAATGTTTGAAACTCCCATCTTCTGGAGCAGGTTCAATAATCTTGTCCTTTTTCCACTGAGTAAAAATACTACTATACTTTTCACATAGTCAAAGTGTTTTCAATTTCTTTTCGGTGTTAAATAGACTTTTCTCAGCCATGACCTTGTTGGATGTAAGAAACGACTAATTTTCCTTCCAAGGCAAATTAACTTCATACCTGTTTTATTCATTTATACATATAGTTCTTAGGAAATGTTCCATTGTGGCTGCTTTAACTTCATATTTAGTTTTCCTTAAGGCAGGATCACTGATGCCAAGTACATCTAGCTCCCACAGGTTTTCCACAGAAATATCTTCGTTATAGAGAGAGGTAACAATGTTGGTCGTAACAGAATAATCACTGGAAACTGCTTTGCCCATTATGGTCCATCCAAGCAGGGTCTCAATACAAACAAGACCGTTGCTTAGTTTACATGTTTGTCCTGTTATTAACTTTCCAGCTACATCAGATCCTATTAATACCTCAATGGGACCTTCATTATCATTGATCTGTATTTTAAACCATGAACCCTTTTGAAAATAACGGTACCCTGTAATCCCTTGTTCCCCTAAGACTTCAAAATTGCATGTATAAAGTTTCTCCGAACTTTCCAAAAATATCCTTTAGCATGAATGTCGTCTTTTTGCTGTATTTCTACCACTGAACAGCGAATGTCTTAGTGTTTCAGTGCGTTGACAAGTGTAACCTAACTTCTCTACTACTGATTCAAGTATATAAGATCTCTGACTACCGGTATCAAACAGTGCCCTGGTCTCTACAAAAGAGCTGCCTCGAACTATCCTAACCTTCAAAGTTTGCAAAATCACATTCGGCAAACCACTGCCACTCTCCTCTTCGTTGGAAATTAAAAAATGAGACTGAAGATTCATATTAGAAGCATTCCTTGAGTGTTCTGAGTCTTGACATATTAGAATGTTGTGTCTTTTGCTACAGAAATCACATTTTGACTTAGTTCTGAAAATTTTTGAAATATGACCTGTCTTCAAACAAAGAAAACATGCTTTCTTATCTTTAAAAAGGGATCTTCTTTCCCCTAAAGTCATCTTATTTGCTAAGAAGCAGCTGTCACTAACATGAGACTTATCACAAAATATACATGCTACCGGAGGACTACACCCCACAAAAGCAGCTGCTGAAGGTAATGTATCTTCATTGTAACTTTCAGAATCTTTCTTCCTACCTCTTATCTTACCCGGGTTAGCAGTGAAGGTACCTTTAGGTGGGGTTTTGACAGCAAGCTTGATACTATCCTCCCCTTCTACTTCACTCTCCAGGAACTTCATCAAACTCTTAAGACGTTCTTCAGGCTCCTTTTCCTTTCCTCCACCACTCCTCTGCCAAGCGCGTAACATATCTGTAGTCAAACATGATTCTATCATAGGGAACAACATCGCAGCATATTTATCTGAAGCTACATTTAGACTCTCCAAAGCACTAAGGTGAGTTTCGATTTTAACACACAGAGAAGAGACATCAGGAAAGCTGCTGGCATTCATTAGTGATAATAATTCTCTAGTGTAAGCCTCTACCAATAAATAATCTTTACCAAAGCGTGATTTAAGTGTCTGTATGGCCTTGGGATAGTTTTCTCCAGTGGCCGGGAAACTGTTAACAATATCACGGGTTTTGGAATTGGGTAAAGTAGCTTGGATAAGATAATCATATTTGTCTGCATCATCTAACTCCTGATCCTCGTCAATCTTTTGAAACTGGTTCCAAAATCCCAACCAATCTCGTAAATTTTCACTGAGTTTACAGAATTCAATCTTTGGAAGACAATATTTACTTCTCAAATTGTGGTTAGTACTTACAGATTACTGAGCCTCCCTTTCATGTTCCTTTTTCCGAACAGCAACAGCATCGGAGACTGCAGCTGCTAAAATATGGAACTTACGTTTGTAGTCGTCCACTACCTCTACCTCATTGATCAGGTCTTCTTCAGTCACCTCTGTCTCCATGAGTTGTTGGAAGATCTCCTGATCCAAACTGTGTACGAGTTTAGCCTTTTCTTCCAGCAACGTATAATTTCCTTGGATCACGATTATATCCATTTCTTCCATCTCCAGCAACGCTTTTAGTGAATTTGTTGCTTTTGTAAAAGTTCTGCGATATACTCCACGTTTCCTATTCAAACTGTTAATAACCCTAATTTTTCCGACTAATTCCTGTCACGGTCGCCAGATGCTATGTACAAAATTGATACGAAAAAATGAGTACGATTTATTTTTATTACAGGAAAATCACAATATATAACATTAAATCTCAAAACTTCAAATTTAAATACAATCTACCAGTTTCAACAGTAAAAATCTTAATTAATCTAGTTTACAAAAGTCTCCAAGCAACGTAAAACAATGTTTTCCAATGCCAACTTGAGTTCTGTCTCTAACAACAACTGTTCTTATATGTATAGAGAGACTAACATGCAAAGACTATATAATACAGCTGTATAACCTGATTGGTTACTAAATCATGGTGAAGAAAAAACTAATAAGAATACAGATAACGCAATAATGTGCTATTTTTGCCTGAAATAAAATTCTAAAAAAAAAAATTGCACATGTAAAGCAAATACCATAGTTTATGGAAATGTTGAACCAATCCAGAGTTTTTAAGTTTACAACGAGAATGATTTAGAACCTGGACATAAATCCAGTGTCTTCAAACTTTTTTGAAAGTCTTTTTGGTCTTTTTTGGTACCGTCTAAAGATAAATCCACATTACATTGCTAATATTAAAATACTATATCTTAAATGTACATTTTGTTTACCAGACAGGCACTCTACCTTGTTTTGAGTATATTATAGTGTAGCTTTAGAGATAGGGCCATAAACCAGTGGCGTTGCGTCAGGGCAAGCAAGGTAAGCACTGCTTGCCTTTGATTGAACATATGTAATTATTTTATTTAATGTTTGCAAAAATATTATTCTGGTAATAATTTTAAAGTAATTCAAGCATCAGTGGGTTTGAAAAAAAAATCACATACACGGAAGTGATAATAACATGGATTTAAGTCGTGCACTAGTCCATCTAATGGTGGTTGAAAGTCGGTATTTGTCCGACTTTTATCCCATTGCTCTAGCTAGTGTAGTTCTTATTTGTGACATAGATTTCTGTGGGGAGAGAAGGGGAAGAGCTACGGATGGCAGGTAAAAATGCAAGCAGCCGAGCTACGACTTCTCTTGCCCGAAATGTGACGACTAGAACCGAAGTCACTAGCCCTCTCTTCTCCTTTCAAAACATATTGGGAGGGTATGGAATGAAAGGGGGAGTTAATATTGTCAAGGTACTGACTCCGTGCCTACACACCTTTAAACCCGGTACACACGGCACAATTTCTTGTACATAAAGTTGTACAAGAAGTTGCAGCCTGAAGATGGCATTGTGTGAACACCAAGATCTGCTTTGCACAAGTTATTGTATACAATTTCAGGAAATAGAACACGTCCTATATCAGTTATTTTTTTGTACAACTTTTGAGTTGTAAGCACTAAAACTTTGTCTGCTAAACAGTTACTTTTTTAAAAAAAGAGTGCTGGTAAGAAAAAACAGATAAATGCTTGAAAACAAACACATAATTATAATTGAAGGAGGTTAAAACCCAAATACAAAGGTTTTCAGCTGTTTCAAACGATTATTAAAAAATTGAAAAACAGTTCTTTTTTATTTTCAATATATTTAGGAATGATTAAGAAATTATTTACATTAAATACCAATATTTTGCAAATCATTCAATCAATTTTTTTCCCTTCAAATATGGTATGCAATCACAAATGCCGTGTGCACAATCACTGGCTAAAAGTTGTATGCAATCCATGTGACCAAGATATTGTACAAGAAGTTGTGTCGTGTGTACCGGGCTTTAGATTTTTGTGGAGTTTTTGTAGCAGGTGCTTTTGTTTTGATGTGTGTATCATTGAAAGCTAACAAACGAAAGTTTATACGTATATATCTATAATAAGTAATAACACAATAATGTAAATCACAGTACAGAAGGACACCCAAAGCCACAACTTAAAAAAACACCTCCAAATAGCTTCTTGAAGCATAAATTTTTTTTTTAAATTCCGGGACCTCCCCTTTTAAGCTTGGGGGCACTCCTTCCAAGCTTGGCTAAGAATTTTGGTCACGAGACGATACTGCCAAAAACTAATCAGTCAAGGTAAGACTGATACAATCCAGTGTATCAAATGCCCCATTGGGCTAAACCCATGATCCCTGGCTAGTGAGTAGGATACATTGTGATGTGGTGACCCTTGATAGACACACAAAGATCCGCGTCACGTTTCTTGAGCCTTAACACCCAGGCCGAGTCATGACATTGGACCTCCCAGGAAGTAACGGTGCATTTATCGTGGATGTGAAAATTACATCGCTGTATTGAACCAGTGACAGCCAGTATTTTCCTGTTTGGATATTATTATTATAATCATCACAGAGGGGGGCCCCAGATGTGGATAACCATAGCGAAACATCGCTTTATGTTTGATAATCGTCGAGAGAGGATGCTTCCCAGCCCTTATGGGTCGACACGTCGTGGGAGGAGTGCCCAAGACTGCATGCTCCCCCTACCAATAAATAAAAAAACGCCCACGTCAGTCCCAATCATACCCAGACATTTCTATTCAATGGGCATACATCAAAAATCAGGAACAAACGGCGCGGGGGAATAAAGTACGTATGTGGACATTTCTCACGGATGTGGAGTTTGTATTGGCACACTGCTGTCGAAGAGGGAACGACGCCTAAGTCCGCACCCTGCGGTACACATTAAATTATTATTATTATTATTATTAGCACCGCGTCTTACTACCCGTTCGGGTTATACGCACTTACGCTAATGTGTAATGGTAGGGTGATTGTGAGATGAAATGAAGGACCTACAGTTTAACGTGGAATCCGAACCACGGTGGCGGCCTGGCATTCCACACATTCACAAGATGTCTTGTCAGAGATGTAGGAAGGGTTTGGAAATCAGATAAATTTGTGCCGGGACCGAGGTACACATTAAAAATTAATGGGCGTGGGGCTCTCATTAAAACCTAATAAGCACACATAAAAAAATCAGGAACTTATTTATAGGAGCCAATGAGCGTCGTGAAGCGTCGGGGAAAAAGTGGTCGGGCACACTACTTTTAAGTATATTAACTAGTACTTTAACCTCACAAAAAATAGGACTTAAAATTTTTTTAAATTTTGCACAACTTTCATTACTAGTTTTGTTGGAGAAAGCCAAAGCTAAAATAGGCACTTTATGTTCAAGACAACTATTTATTTTTATCAAGGTTTCATTAATGACGTTTAAAAAAAATACGCTACAATATCTCCTCAAAACATATACATCATTTTACTTTTAAGAATATGAGTGGAAATGCTTTATTTTCCAGATGATTGTTAACAGTTACATTGGAAAATGTACTTATTTATCTTCTCAATCTGTGTGTTAATATTACATTATAAACTCATATTTTGGCTATATATATTATTAAAAGTTTTGTTTTTGCTCTGTGTCTTACCATTTAGGACACCCGACCGGGATTCGAGCCCCAACCTCTCTATCATTGGGCTTCACCCACTGGTTTAACCATTAATGTAATTTCCTTTCAAATGTTAATTACCATTGCTAATATTAGACCCTAGGTCGTTTGCGATATATGTATATGGCAACATCTTTATATTTGAATTAGTTGTGATTACTGGTTAGTAATTTTGATAAATCTCTACGTTTAATGACCCCCAGAATCCAAAAAAGTTGTTTTTGAAATTCCGTTTGTATGTCTCTACCTCCGACTAGAACCTAAAGTATTTTACCAATCGGGCTAAAACTTGGTAGGGTTTTCATAGGGTTGCCCCGAGGGGTTTTTAGAATTGGATATCCAACCCTAAAATTAAGGGTAGTTTACTGAAGGGCAAAAAGAGAAAAAGTCGATTTTCTTAAAATCGACTCTAACGATTTTGATTAAATTTCATTTCAAAACATTTATAAATATTCCAAACAAAATGGCTACTCTCAATATTTCGACCAAATAACTTTGGTCTCCGGTCTGATGCGTAAATTCTCACTTTTTATCATATCTCTGAAACTATTTGAGATATGAAATTACTTATCATTGCAAATATATATATTACACATATTTTTTTCTAAACATATTTTTATAAAACCAATTACTTTCAAGCTATACCCATATATATATATATATATAACTTTTCGAACAGTAAAGGTGAAGTAATGCAACCGTAAAAAAATCTGACCCGAAACGTTGATGGGATGTCGACGTCTCATGGACCCCCGAAACCTAAAAAGTGGTCTTTGCAATGCCGTCTGTGTGTCTTTTTAACCCCAAAATTAAGATAAAAGTAGTTTAATAAAAAGCAACAAGTTAAAACATTCGATTTTCTCAAAATCAGCTCTAACGATTTTGATTAAAATTCATATTTAGCCGTTGATTAATATTAAAATAAACTGTCTATTTTCGTTTTCCCATTAAAATGACTTTTAGGGTATTTTCAAGAAGCGGAAATTTCCGTATCTCTGCAACTATTTGAGATACTAAATAATTTATAATTCAAAATTTTAGTACTATTAAAAAAATATGAAATAAATGTTTATAAAACAAGTAGTTTCTGAGATATTGGCTAATATATTGATATAATTTTGTGAGCTTTGGTTGTAAAAAGATACTACTTAAGTTTTGATGCAATTATTCTCTAATGCCAAAGACTAATAAATAAGTAAATCTCTCAAAAAGTGTATGTTCTCTTTCTTTCAACCTCTTTGGGGAAATGTTTGTATACAATGATCTATCTCTATCATTTTAGATTTAATAGTCAATATTTACCTGGAATTTAATAACAATGCAATAAACATAAGATGTGCAACCCCTAATCAAATTTCGACAATTTTAAACCGGAAGTCGAACTTTTAATAAGAAGTTTTTACCCTTGGTGACCCAATATCAATATTTTTACTTTTTCGCTACCTTACAGGTAGAGCAAGTATTGTGATCAGCTAAAACATCGAACTCGAGGTTTTGTAACGGGCTAATCTGGTTTAGCCCCGTTCAAACGTAAAAAATGAATATTTTGTTGGTGCCTGCAAATCATCAAACGTTAACAATGACATACTAGTGTAAAATGCTACGCCCATAACGTATGTCTGTTTATTTACATACCGACTTCGCCGACTCTTCGAGCCTGATGCCCCACTGGAGAAAAAACAACACAGAAAAAAGTGACCGAGCGCGGCCACTTGGGGAGAACTCCACGTTCAACGACGAGTACAAACCAACTGAGAGCTCCATGAATGCCGTCAGCCGACGCATGTCAATATTCTAGAATCTCGGGGAAGTTCCCCCTCCACTTCATACTCACCGCTCCAACGCGTGGGCATCTCTGACTATATATTCACCGAGCTGCTTGGAAGAAATATAGAACACGATAGGACAACATCGGCGACGTTGACCCACTACGCACTCTCATCTGGTCAAAGTAAACTATCTAATCAACGGTGGACTTATGGTCCAAGGGAAATGGATCCTCTAGACAGGAGGAAGTTACGGGACTAACCAACTTCATGGGCATGATATTATGAGTAAACTTCAGATTAAATGTTAAATGTTAGGTTTTGTCTACGTCTTGGCAGGATGGATAGGATAATCCTATTGTAAGAGTTAGGGATAGGGAATAACTCGTGTCTATTTTGAGACACTATTATGATATTATGGTTAGGCTAGTTGTATAGATTATGTATGGAGTTGAGTCTCCTTTGTCAGGAGAACAGGCTACAAACTACACTTGTGGTGTAGCGCGCTTCTCGCGTTTGGGAGACTGAGCCATTTTGGCCAGCCTCACGATGGGATGGTGAATCCCGCGGCACACACGATGTGTCCATAGATGTAAATCAATGGTAGCTTGCCAGGGCAGGAGATTGTTCATGTTATATGGAAACCTGGGATCCATACCTAACTGGGTTCACTTGTCTATCCCGCTATTTGTGTTGGGCAGTTAACCTGTGGGCCGTTCATGCCTCTCATGATTGGCCCGTGGTTAAATCTTAGTCATTGCATTGTTACACTCGCTTTAGGAATATTCAGCTCATGAGCCGCTTCTGCCCCTCAGGCTCGGCTGTAGCTGTCTTTAATTACTTATTTATGCTTTGTGGTGTTGGTCACCCGTTGGGTGCTCAACTAGTGGCTCGTCCTGGACTGGCCCGTGTATTCTGATATTTCATGTAAATAGTTTTTACCCTTAGTAAGGGTTGTTGCTCTGTATCCAGGGCTCTCTCATGTAACTGAACCAGAACTTGCCTGATCCAAATTATAACTCTGCCTGCACGGCCAACATACCTTGTTGTTTATGGGATCAGTCACTTAACTCAATTGTCTGAGTTTATAAGCCCAGCGCCTCTCGCACTTTGTAGGGCTAGAGTTAGGCAAAGCTGCCTCATATCATAACTAGTTTGGATGGACATATGCTTATTGAGATTACGTGCTATATATATATACTTTGACCTTGTAACTTGTCTCATTAAATTGCATAAATTCTAATTTCCTCTTGTTCTCATTTATTGTATGTACTTGTATGTATGTGCACCCGGGGACTACCAGGGTTGGGTATATAAACCTCTAATATCAACTACACCAACCCCCCCCCCCACCCCCCCGGTGCAGTTTTAATGGATGTTGACGTCTCATGACCCCCCGAACCCTAAAAAGTGATATTGCATTGCCATGTGTGAGTGTGAGTGTGTGTGTGTCTGTTTAAACTTAAAATTAAGACTAGTTTAATAAAGGGAGAAAAGGGAAAAAATTGATTTTCTCAAAATCGGCTCTAACGATTTTGATTAAATTCGTATCTAGGCGTTGATTAAGATTATAAACAAAATTGATTTTTTTCATTTTCCCATGAAAATGACTTTTAGGGTTCCTTACAGAAGCAAAAATGTCTATGTATCCGCAATTATTTGAGATACTGAGTAACTTAGCATTTTAAAATTTTAGTATTATAAAAAATGAAAAAAATATTTTAAATATATTTGTATAAAACCTATAGTTTCGGAGATATTGACAAATGTATTAATACAATTTTGTGAGCTATAGTTGTGAAGAGATATTACATAAGTTTAAACAAAATAATTCTCTAATGCCATAAATTAAGCAAATAAGTAAGTCTTTCAAGAAGTTGATGTTTTTCCTTTACCCTCTAAGGGAAATTTTTGTACAGCACAGGGGCGAATCCAATATTTGAGGAAGGAAAAATCCGCTCCTGTCGGGAGGGGGTTGGGAGGCCCCTCAAGAAATTTTGACATAAAAATATTTCAAAATTTGATAGTAAATCTTTAAGTAATTTTTCAGTGTAACGCTAAACTTGAGAATAATCCTCTAATGAAGGGTATAACTCGAAATTTGCGATTAGTATTGAAATTTATTATAAGTAAATAATAACATTATCAACAAATAGTGATTATTAAAAGAGAATTAAGTTTAAACAAAATATCAATTTCAATATAAATAGTTTTTTAGCTTTTCAAACAATTAGACAAAATATATGGAACTATTCAAATTTCGGACAATTGAACTTTATCTCCACTAAATCGAAATTTTACCACTAAGCCATACTAACATGTTATGTGTGTGGTATTATTCAAGATTTTGTTTAAAGTTCGTTATTTAAAATAAATTATTTTAAAGATTTTTATTTATTATTAATCATTGAAATAGTAATAATAAAAATAATAAGATAAATTTAAACTTAAACAATGTTTGTGCAAAAAAGTGAGAGGCGTGCAACATAAATTTGGGTAGTTTCATTAATGTCCATTTTCACCATTTTAATACTTAATGTGATTGTTTTGAATAATAATAATAATAATAATTACCCTATATTAATCATTTAATAATATTACCAATAACAATTAAAAAAAATGAAATTTTGTTAGTGATATAGTTTTACGTAACAATAAAACCAGTAGTGACTTTAACATTAATTTAATTGGTTTTATTTCTTGAAGGGGGGTGCGCACCCCCCACGCCCCACTCCTGGATCCGCCTCTGGTACAGCAATGATCTTTCTCATTTTAGACTCAATAGTCAATAATTATCTATTTTATTAGTCAAAATTTATAAAATAGAAATTATTAGCAATGCGATAACCATAAGATATGCATTCCCTAATAAAATGCCCAAAATTTTAACCGGAGCTCAAAATTTTAAAATTAAGTGTTTACCTTTGGAGGCCCAATATCGGTATTTTTTATTGTTCCAAATGTACAACTGAAGACGTTAATACTTTAAAGATAAAATTATAAAATTTAAAACCATGTGTCAAATTTTTTAAAAATTTATGTATAGCACAATTTGTTCTCGGGCTAGCTAGTGTATATTATATTACGAGTTTTTAGTAAATATCTCCATTTTTAAACAATAGAGTGAGGATGTCCGTGCGGAGATCCGTAACATTTATTCAGTCTCGCAATCATCTATTAAATACTGTATACAAGAACATTAATACCAAAAACTATTATCGTTATTTAACTTCACAAACCTCTTTAAACTGAAACAGGTTATGGACCCAGATAATATGGATTAAATAAATACAAATGGATAAGGAAAATTATTTTACGCAACATGACGGGGAGATTGTCGGTCAACAGATAATGTGGTAGTGTCTATATTTTAAAATATTATAATATGTATGGATTAAACGTATTTAAACATCAACGTGAATTGTATTTGGTAATGTGGTGAAATTCCAAATCAAACTTAAGGCCCAAACACAGACTCTGTGTCCGTAGTCCGTATCCTTTATTACGTGATGATGCAAACCAATGAGACAGAGGTTTCATCCAATAAAACTCTTGGAAAGAACATGCGCCAAAAAGTCTCCCGTCAACTAAAACAACTTTTTTTGGGAAAAGTTTATAATATAGGCCTAGTTGGAAAGTATAAAATTTACAATCACAATAAATATATTTATAACATGATTTGAAATATCAAACTTAGAATTAGTGTTTATTGGCCTGAAAACGCAAACTAAATAAATGTACTAGTAGTCTCGGTCCAAACAAAGCAAGCCAAACTATCAATGATGTTTTATTTCAATGCACACGCATACACTCAGCTGTGATTGTTAGGCCGCATAAACTAATTAGAAAGATCAAGTTGTTTAACTTTTACGGAGTGTGGATCTGGATAAAGATACGAATCAGGACTATGTAGACAGGGCTATCTGATACTGTGAAATCAAATTCCTACGGATACCGAGTCTGTAGATATGGCTTTATACTACAAGCTATGTGGTTATACGGCATGATTAACGGTATTGAACAAAAAACGGTGGCACTAGCTACACATTAGGCCAACCGAATCTCAAAGTATGGGAAGGATCAGGGAATCATCGTGACACATCTGAATGAAAAGGTTATAGTGCATATAATTTACAAATCAGCCACAAAAATGTGGACAAAACTGATGGCTTTATTTATTTGAAAAAAGTCAGAAACCAGTTTTCACCTAGAACAGTAAAAATTATTATCACATTTTTTGCAAAGCTTGAAGATATCCTAGGAAAAACATTTCAAGGGGGAGACAACATTTCTGACAAAATGTTTATCGCGGAGATATAAATTTCATTTTGAAATAAATTCAAAGATTTTGTAGCAGACTGGAAATTGGAACCGACAGAGAAACAAAGCAATTATGAGTTAAAATCACGTCTGCTAGTTAAGGAGTGGCAACATGAGGTTTACCGTCAATCGCAGGAGCTTCGGCATAGTTGGAGAGCAAGCGTTACCAAATTACGATATAGTATTTCACATGTGGTAAAACATGTTCCTACAAGCAAGACTGTCGATCTTCAAAGGGGTCCCTCAATTTTTGTAAGAAGATCGAAGAAGATCGGTCATCACATTAATGAGTGCAAAGTTAATTTATATAAATTACAGCATAAGAGAAACAATAGTGCAACTTAAACTAACCATACTTAAGCGAATGCGATCATGGCCAACTTCAAGCATAACAAAAAATTTGGGAGTTGACACTGGGGCAAGAGAACACATGTGCTACGTAGAGGAACTATTTACAACATACACGGAACTATTCAATATTAAACATATTGTGATAAATTATGGAAGCGACTGGACGTGGTGCTTTATGGAACTGTCAAACTTAAAAGCTCATGGACAGAGCCTGTCAAATGACCTTCGACAAACAGTTATGCAAACTAATGAAAGATAGCAAAGTGCCTGCCATTGGCCATAGACATAACAAGATATAGGCCTACCTTCATCGAGCTTGTGAGGCGGCAACTTGCTGGCTCAACCCTCGCAGTATGCTATACTTCATACACAATTGCAAAGCAAATTGTATAGCTTACGGCAAAGGCTGAAGGAAGGCCTTAATTACATTAATTATTTCTCGACTGTTTGGGGGGGATGGATGGCTGAGGGGTTATGTCTATTAATGCATTTTGCGATGCTCAACTGGTTTGAGAAACTAAATTATTTATGTTTCTTATGTAATTTAAATAATATACATTTAACATATAGCCGTAATATATATAATAAATAGGTATTAAAATATAATAAATATATATATTATATGTATATATTTATTATATACTATAGGCCTATATTTATTATATATATTATAAAAATATATAATATCTGTAATATATATACATATTATAGATATTATATGTAGCTTATATATAATGTTTAATACTATATATTCTATATTTAATATTATATAGCCTCTTCGATGAACGAACTGCCTAAGGCGCTATTCTCGCAATGGACCAGACTGCCGGTGACGGGATATCAAGTTTATAATATCGGTAGAGTGTACTGTGGTTAGTTATTCTAAAGTGGTTTTCCACTCTACACAGATGAGGGTACACTTCATATAAATATAGCCTTCCTAATCCCTAAAATAATTAGCGTAGTTAGCACATAAGCGTTTAACCCTAACGGGTAGTAAGTAAAACGTGGTGCTAAGAAAAAAAACCTTATAGATTTAATATTATATATGTATATAATATATAATCAATTATATATATATATATATAGTATACCATATATACTTATTTACTCTATGACATTAGGAATTTGAAAGTTCATGGCCACACCACCACTTTTCCCTATATTGAGCTAGATCTGTCCAGTCCACCTCATCACACCCTATCTCTATATTGAGCTAGATCTATCCAGTCCACCTCATCACACCCTATCTCTATATTGAGCTAGATCTATTCAGTCCACCTCATCACACCCTATCTCTATATTGAGATAGATCTATCCAGTCCACCTCATCACACCCTATCTCTATATTGAGCTAGCTCTGTCCAGTCTACCTCATTACACCCTATCTCTATCTTGAGCTAGATCTATCCAGTCCACCTTATCACACCCTATCTCTATATTGAGCTAGCTCTGTCCAGTCCACCTCATTACACCCTCTCTCTATATTGAGCTAGATCTATCCAGTCCACCTCATCACACCCTATCTCTATCTTAAGCTAGCTCTATCCAGTCCACCTCATCACACCCTATCTCTATATTGAGCTAGCTCTGTCCAGTCCACCTCATTACACCCTATCTCTATATTGAGCTAGCTCTATCCAGTCCACCTCATTACACCCTATCTCTATCTTAAGCTAGCTCTATCCAGTCC
The DNA here is from genome assembly GCA_902151445.1 of Timema monikensis. NCBI lineage: Eukaryota > Metazoa > Arthropoda > Insecta > Phasmatodea > Timematidae > Timema > Timema monikensis. The sequence goes on along the minus strand of CABFVZ010001587.1, from coordinate 45,579 downwards.
ACCTCATTACACCCTCTTTCTTTTAGGTCCATTATAATGTTATCCTCCCATCTGTGTTTAGGTCTTCCCAATGATCTCTCCCAATTAGGTTTGCCAGTCAGTATCCCGAACAAGGTTCTAAAATCTCCCACTCACGCTGCATGTCCTGCTAACTGTAATATTAAAGACTGACTATCCCAACAATATGTTGATGGGTACAAGGTATGTGACTCATCATTATGTAACCTTTTCCACTCCCCAGTAGCCGCAACCCTTTTGGGACCAAATATCTTCCTACGCACAGTTTTATAATACCATAAATTTGTTTTTGTCATGTAATTTAAGAGACCACATTTGAAACCCATAGAGAACAACCGGTAATATTATTGTTTTGTATGTTATGAGTTTTACATAAAAAATATAACTACGCTAAAACAAGAGCAACCAATAGCTATAATTGTCCTTAATGACCACTGTGCGCTTGAAGACTTAGCCATATTAACTTGAACTAGTAATTTATTCTAATTTACCACTCGCTTTGAATTAGCATGTCTAAGGCTTAAAAAAGGGGAGGGGGTGACCTGGCAGTCTAGGGGTAAGGTGTCAGACTTCTGTGCTGGGAGTCCAGGGTTCAATCCTCGGTCCCGGCACAGATTTATCTGATTTCCCAACCCTTCCTTCACCTCTGACAAGACGTGTATTAATCACAACTTGTGAATGTGTGTAATTCCTGGCTTCTACCGTGGTTTGGATCCCACGTTAAACTGTAGGTCCTCCATTCCATCTCACACTCAACCTACCATTACACATTAGCGTAAGTGCATATAGCCCGAACGGGTAGTAAGACGTGGTGCTAATAATAATAATCTAAGGCTAAAGTTTAAATACATACTTCGGAACATGTAGCTATAAAATGTTTATATGATAAAATGATTCTATTCTGGTGTCTTCTAATGCAGAACGCATAAAATCACAATGCGTTGTGACGTCTAAGTCTTATGTTTTAAATACTGTACTTAAGCCCACCGTCATTAACGACTTACTATAATCTATGGGGTATGAATTGAAAGGTTAAATTAGAGGTAATCTTCAGTGAAAAATCATCCCTCCAGTGCACCATTTTGGGTTACGAACCTAGGCCTCATCCTTACCTGAGATAATGTCTACGGAGAGCCTGACATCTTGGACCATGTGACCACTCGTAGTGGATTGTACTTTATTGAATTTTCAGGACACAGGATTAGCCTGTCACTAAACGGGCATTGACTTAATGCCCCAACAGAGCCCAAATGAAATATTTGGGGCCCGGATTTTTACCTGCCAAAATATATGTTCAGATAAATGTCTAGTTTTTAAAGTACTACGCGTCTTACAGCTTGTTCAAACTATCTACAACTTGAAATAACTCGACAAGTACCTACCATGGGGGCACACAGATAAAACGTCAAGTTAGTCTAGTCTTGTTTGCTGGTTACTAGGAGGTTAGGGATGGAACAGGCTACTGGCTGGGTATACTGGTGGTGTGTTTTTCTCAATGGTTTCCTACTTTTTCTTGTGTCAAATGATTGTACGTTTCCTCTAAGTTGAACCTTTATCATACTTTCCCCATCAGAATGAGTAAATGTGGATAGCCTGCACGCGGTGCCAAAGAACCAACTAGTCTAATGATACATAATGAAAACCGTGACTTTTTTTGAAACTTTTTTTTATCATCACGTCTTGCTACCTATTCTGGTTTTACGTACATTTTATAATTACTTTAATAGGGTAGGGATGAGGAAGGAAGCATTTTAGAAGTAATCTACCCGAATTTGCGTGGAAGGAAAGTCGGGAACAATTTAGGGAAAACCACCCCTTAGTAGACACGACCAAGAATTGAACCCCGATCTCCCTGCTATCAACATGCCAATCTAACATAAGAGTGACTCTTTGACCATTTAGCCAATGAAGCGTTTTTTAAACTTTACCAGTTATCGCCTATAGAGAAGATGGAATATCATTAATGGAATAAAAAAAAACACTCTTAGGGCGCGGACATACAGAGAGCAACTCGCAACGGCAACGCAACGAAAACTGCAGTTGATCGTGTAGAGCACATAGAGTTGAATTTAACCATTTATACTGGGGGAAACGAGAGGAAGACGGCAACGCAACTGCTGGGATACTCGCGCATCACCAGTTTCTCCGGGCACGACATGCTGTAAACCAGTTTACCAAGTTCCTTAGTTGCTCTGTGTGTCTGTGGAGGATCAAATGAGTGAAATGGCTGCTGATGAAGAAAATAACATAATATTCGTTCAGGTTGTAGAAAAATATCCGTGTTTATATGATATAATATAATATGAACGCAATAGTAATAATTTATTTTTAACACATTACTACCATTATTTATGTTTAAACCCACCTCGGCTGGTATAGTGGTCTAAGGTGTCAGTCTCGTGTTGGACTTTACTTCCGGGGACTGGAAGATCGAGGTTTGAATCTCGTTTGCGTGAACTGAGTTTTTTTTCCTAAATGGTTTTACACTCTCCCTTCACGCAAATTATAGTCCTCCCACATCCTTAACCCATTAGAGTAATTGGTTTGGTACTTAAGTGAATAACCCGGATGGTTAGTAAGACGCGGTGCAAAAAATATAGTTTATTAAAAGGACCGTCTATTCAAAACAAGACGGTAATTGTCAGTAAAAATGATGGATACAGATTTTTTATCATCAGTTTTTTATATTTACCTTTTTAAAACAGAAATATAGTATTTAAAAAAATTGAAGGAGGTTCTGCAACTCCGAAGCTCTTATGGATGAGCCGCCACTGGAAAATATGCCCTTTTTGTCTATGTATTTATGTTTATGCTTTGTCAAAAAAAATGTACTATCACTAATAAATATTGTGTGTGGAAAAATAACACAAAGATTATGCAACTTATAAAACAATACTTTTATTAATTGCACAGTATAACACAATATAATTATTTTAAGTGATGCTTAATGTCCATTATTGTTATGTTATATACCTTTTACCTATATCTATTCTGTTGCACAACGATAACCAACGATGTAAGCCCATTGGTAAGGTACAGGTGAAACGTTTACAAAATAGTTTGCCAGTTTATCCTTGCAACGAACCGACTGTGATCGAGTGGCCCGATCATCATCAATGCATCTAACACGTGGTTTCTTGTAATCAAAATCGTCAGTGTATGGACATGTGTCCATCTCTAATTCTTGTGAAATTATGTAACACACAAGCTGCTTGTACTATAACATTCGAGTGATCTTGTGTACATTGAATTCTTTTTAAAAAAATACGCCATTTCATACTCATAAGTCCAAAAGCACACTCAATGCTCTTACGTGCTCTAGATAACCTGTAGTTAAAAACTCGTTTGGTATTGTTTAAATTACGTCTAGGAAAGGGTCTCATGATGTATTCCCTTAAAGGGAAGTCTTCATCGGCACAAACATAGTAGGGGAATGATTCGTGTGTTTCATCACCCTCTAAATTAGAAGGGGCAGGAATGTTGAGATTGTTTTCTGCAAGCCAGCGCCCTAGTCTAGATGAACGAAACACACCGCCATCACTGCTTCGACCAACTGCACCAACATCTATTGTGACAAACAGTGAATCAGCATCTGCAGAAGCCATTAGAACTGTAGAAAAATAATGTAAATAATTGAAGTTGTTTGACCCGGAGTGGTCGTAGCACCGGATACAGATGTGTTTCCCATCTATTGATCCGAGTCAATTGGGCATGTTCCATAACTCCTTGTAGCGCCTTGCTATGCCTCTCCATTGTTCTTCATCTGGCACTGGCATGAAGTGTGGTTGAAGTGCAGTCCAGATAGCCTCACAGATCTCAGAAATTATTTGAGCAATTGTTGATACCCCGCGGAAAAATTCATATGATAGTTGGTGGTAGCTTGATCCCTCAGTCAAAAATCTGAAGAAAAAAATATTAGCATTTGATTTGTTAAGCAAAATTCTTATATAACCTTAATATATTTGTTCGTTAGCTAAAAAATGTATTATTATTTAATATATAATATTGTTTGTACATTTCTTACCGTAACTGGCCAGGTAGGCATAGAAATATTTGACTGAGGTGTAAGGGAAGCTCTGGGCTATATAATGCATATGCAAGCTAAACTGTCACCATCTTAATACTATCAATCCACTACCCCTTTTTAACCACTTAAGCACTACATTTTTACATAGTTCTTCATATAATTGCATAGCCTTGGAAGGAGTGCAGCTTGCATATGCATTGCATGAAACTACTTATAATCGGGCCTACTTCTTTAATATAGATCTAACTTTACATAACTGCTAAAGTATTTTAGCTGATATAATTGTTTATAAATATGTTTAATTTCACTCTCCGAAACTGACTAAATAAGACTCACAATATTGATATTTTTCAGTGAAGGAGTGCAAAGAAAAATGGAAAAATATACGCACTGTATTTCGGAGGCATTTATCCTCTAAATCACCGTCTGGATCTGGTGCACAGACTAAGAAGGATTACTACCTAAGTGATGTGTTGCAGTTTTTAGTGCCAATCATTAAGGAAGGGAAACAGCAAGTAGGCAATCTCCCATCACCCCCACGAGATGCTGACAACCTTGAAGACGAGGAAGTTGCTAATATGGAAAGGGATTATGAAGATTTATCTATTGGTGGGGAAAAACAAGTAAAAGATCTTCCCCGTACAAATATAGAGAGTAATCCTCAACCTACTGTCGATCAGCTGCGACGGAATAGAGAACAGCTTAAAAGAAAAACTGAAAGTGATCAGTTATATTCATGCATGTCCCAGTACTTTCAGAGCAAGTTGCTGAAGAACAGTTCTTCGGAATCACTGTCCTCTCAATCTGATGAGCGATTTCTTTTAAGTTTGAAAGGAGACTTAAGTGAAATGAATCCACGACAGAAGAGACAGTTTAAAAAAGGAATTTTCGAACTGATCGAGCAAATAATGGAAGGATATTCTCAATCAAGTAATAGCAGAATAGAGAGTCTGTCTCATAGTACCACCAATCAATCATTTCCAGGAACATCTTTTTTAGTTCCTAATTTTACTGAGCAGCCTCAATCACTTGACATGGATTATACACAAATGTAACTATAATAATTTTTATATGACATTGAAAATGACCATTACTACAAGAATGATGTAAACATATATGTATGTACCTGAAAACAAGTAAACATATTTTCCCTCCTACTTATGCATATTTTTTATTAAGTACCTTACGAATATGAAGAGACCTACCTTAATGTTATAGATAGCCTTTTCTGTGGACTAATTGGCTTACGTCAATTAGTTACTTTCTTTGTAATCTTTGGCGCCACTAAATCTAGAAGCACTTCAAAACTCTCCTTACTCATACGGAAGTAATTGTAGAATCTGTCTGGATAGTTGGGTAGATCTTGCAGTGGAAGTAGTGGGCTGTATTTAATATTTTGTGTCAAGTATGGATGAACCGAGAAGAGTCTTCGCTTTCGTTTCCGCCGTCATTGAATGTAAAACAAAATGGTAGCCTCCTATTCTGACGACATCTCGTAAACTGACACTAAATAAGTTTTATCCTATATGAACATTAAATTCAACTAGAAACCAGAAACTATCAGGAAGCAACTAGTAGAACTAAAGTTTTCATTGCGTTGCAGTTGCGCGTTGCTCTCTGTATGTCCGCACCCTTATCGTCAGTTCAATATGTGAAACTGGCCTATTTTACTCGAGATTATGTAGGTGTCGTCTTGTATTTAGTATTGCACCACATTTGAGGTGTGTTAAGTCTGACTATTAAAGTGACCCTTAAGGTGCGGCAGAATAGATGAGCAAATTTCATGTTCCTATTTGTAATACAAACTTCTTAGAAAACTGCTTTATTTTTCTATTAAATTGAATTAGTTTTAAATCTGCGTTTAGTGAAAACATATTATCATATGCCTATTGCTTATTGCTATGTTGTTTAAAAAACAAATTTGTTACTAATTGTATAATACAATGATTCTCTAGATTTTAAAAATCAATTGGAAAGTTATTCATTCAGTTTCTAAACATGATGAAAATTGGTTATATTAGCAAATGAGTTAGAAACATTTTAAAATTATAGTTGAATAATTATTTATCGTGCCCTTTGTGAATACCTACATTGGAAAGTGACTATTTAATCACACGACTCACAAACTAGCGTAATCCTAGGACAGACGTCGAGGTTTTAAATTAATTAAAATATGATAAATATTACTCTCCTAACGGGAACTAAACAATTAGCTTAGTAAGAGGATGCGCTAAGTATTCGGCTCAATTATCTAAAGCAGCGGTTTCCAAACCATGATACGCGTACTACCAGTACAATTATTCCAGATAGTACGCCGTGAGAAGCTAAAAAAACCAGAAAATTCAAGTTGTAAAAATATGTCTCATCAAATACCATAAATATATTAGGACAAAGTCAAACCAAAAGGAAAATAGATCTAAACAGTTGTTGGAGGGGTAAATATAAGTATTTTTTATATTATTTTGATACGTGTGCCCTATTATCCGTATTGATTAAGTATAAATCTTATATACTGATAAATAAAAACGGTTAATATATAAATGGTGTTGTGTCATTATATTCCTGGGCGCCAATACAAATTAGCTAAATATAAAAAAATTCAGCACTATCTTGATGGTACTCCAAAATACGGAAATTGTTTGGGTGGTACATCATTCAACAAGTTTGGGATCCAATGATTCTAGAGTGTAAATCAATGCATACAAATAAAGGTGTAGCTTCTATTCATGTAGACTATTCCTCATTTGATAAAAGTATATAGTATATTTAGGAGCCACTCTCAAAACGGTGTGAGCCAAGCACGTAAGTAGGATTTAATTTTTTACTGTGGGAGGGCATTTGGTAGGAAAGAGATTTTTTTAGGGGGTAGCCACCCTCCACTCCCTGAACTACAAACAGTAGATTTTTTTTTTTACATTATACACTCCTCGGACCGATGTAAAAGTTTTTATTGTACCTTTGTAATTGAGTTAACTCTTCCCCCATTGTGTAAAAAATACACATTTTAAAATAGCTTTTACTAGAAAGCGTTAATGCTGAACAAATTTTGGAGAGGCACGCTCTAGTTGCCCAATTGACTAACGCGTTTGTCTCTTATTGCACTAGATCACAGGAACATAACACAATTATATAAAAATATGTAGTAGCCATTACAATCAAATACATTTTTAATAGTTGTATTGTAGGAAAAGAGTAAAGCTACACAACTCTAGAAGTCATTAATAGAGCTGGGATTTCTATGTAAATACATATTCTATTCCTTGCCATTCAGATGCTTAGAAAATAGAAATCTTAACAAATCACCATATTAGGGTTAGTATAATATATAAAATGAAAATAAAATTTTATTTGATTATCATTTTATATATTTTTAATTTTTTTTTACATTATTATATGTTTCAAGTGATTTTACATAAAGCTACCTACTTTGTGATGTTTTAATATGTATTAATACTAATGCTAATTGCAAATTTGTTGAAAATTTAAACATTGTTTGATTTGGTTTAGTTTGTATAAATCAGCTAAAAGGAATTTTTCAATGAACTATTGAAAAGGGTAAAATCAAACTCCGGTAGTCAAGTGTTTTCTCACTAAGTACATGCCTTCTTTCTTCACAATGAACCTTTTGATACATTTTTTAAAGAATTTTGCAAACAGATAAGGAATTTCGGTCTGGAACCTCCCTCCCCTCCAACACACTAGTCCAACGACTTATATTCTTATCTTGTAATATCTCCAAATAATTTTAGTTTCACATGACCGGTTGAAAGTGAAAGTCTAACAGTAAGCTACCATTATTTTTTCTATTTTTTCACCATGACGCCAGCTGATTCTTGCAAACTAGTAAATTAAAGTAATGTGCTGAGATTAACGACTCCTTCAAAACTGACTGTAAATTTGTAATGTGTCAAGCTTGCAACAGAAAAATGGGATGTTCCGTGAAATCACAATTGGAGCAATATATGCGGCGCACACTTCATACGAAAGAAAAATCCAAGTTATTCTAAGATATATTTTTTTTAACAAAGATGAAGATGCCTTTCTTCCAGTTAAAGAAACTAATTATGTAAGGACTGGTGTAGTGCAATGGTCGCTGTGAACATCCCATGTTTTAAATTCCAAGTGCCTGAATTTTCATCCTTCTTGTGACAGTAATGAAAGCGACACATTCCTGATCAATCAATACTCATAAAGAATTATCTGTATATATATTATGAAGAAACAATGAAAAGAATAATAATTTACACAAGAGATTCCATCATATGGGTCACTGTGTATGAAATGACGAATGCTTAGGGTAATTTTGTTGTGAACCTTGTGGTAGGTAAAATAGGTCCTAAGGATATTTCCAAACCATATTTGATTTACTGAGAAGTGCTGGAACATACGTATCATGTTGCAGGTGTCTTAAATGATGAATTGAAAGTTTTGTGGCCTAGGTGAGCTCACGTAAAGAAGGTACTGATGCTATATTCAGTTGTCACGGTTGTGGAATACATTAGAGTCTAGTCTTTACAAATGAATAGATTAATTTATGTGACAAAAAAAAATCGATTTATTTGCGAAAAGCCCCACATCAAGTCAAAAAACTTACTAAATCTTGTTTGATGTGCCGTTGCCCCTGCAACTAGTTCTAACAAGATGAGGAACATGGATAAAACAACCAACTTATACTATTAACAATTTGGAGCTGTAAAGTCAGTAGTAGATATGTTCGCTCCTGAGTGCGCGATATATGTGAATCTCACAGCTCCTTTATTGAACCAAATGTGGCATGTTCAACTGCATACACCAGGAGCAATTTCTGTTGGCTTCCAGAGAGTATTAAACGGTTGGAAATTTCTGGATTTCCACTACAAGAATCTATCGATATCATTTCAAATCTAAATGCTGTTAAAGACGAAACTGGTGAAAGTGTTTCTACAAAGTTTCAGGCAATGCTAAAAAGAAACCCAGTATATTCATCGGATGGAAATACCCTTGAGAACATTTCTACCGAGAAAATTCTTCTGATGAAATACGCCCCAGTGACATAATGGGACGTGGAAAAGACATTGTACACCTACAAGCATATTCTTTCGGACAAGCGGCAATCAATGACCACCGAAAGAATTGAAATTCACACCAAAGTACAAGTAATCCATCAATGTATGTGGTATTCAGAGTGTAAATAAGGTAAATGTTGCGTGCTTGGTAAAATATTTGTTTTACATGATGTTAGACGTTTTTTTATGAATCTACATAGTTGTATACATATTTACTTGAATATTATTACATATTTACATACATATTTTGTTATATGATACTAATTAAAAATCCCAGTGTTAGTCATTACAATAGCTAATATCTTCAGTTACTTTTATTGCAGGAACATACCAATATGCAGAAATATCTAGTAGCTATTACAATAAAATAAATGTTTTCAATATATAAACATACATTATTATTATATTATATATTTTTAATCAATAATGGTATTTTAGTGATATTTAAAATAAATAATAAAAATCTATACAGCTACTTTGTTTCCGAAATCTTTGGCTACTTTGTCTTAGACTTTTGTGCATTCAAAATATATCCCGCATTTCTTATTTTCATTGAGCAAGTGTTCTTAGGATCCATTAGCTCTGTCAATATACAATTTAAATAAAATCTAGTTAATTTTGATTCTATTTCAATTTTCCAAAACTCATCTTTTCTAACCTTTCGACTACATTTTTTTTGTTATAAGACAAGTAAACAGTACTTTCGTTGGGTGATGGGAAGATAATAATAATTATATTAAGAAAAGAAACTGTAATAAATCACATTCATAACATAATAATCGTTTAGGGTCCATTTCATATTAGTAGTCACACTAAGTTAATTAGAGAAATGGAAAATGGTGATAGAGAGAACTTTGTGATCAAAACTTATTCCAAGGAGGGGAAGGGAGTTGTGTTACGATCTCAGTAGTTAAATATGTTAAGTTTAATTCAATTAAAAATTTAAAAAAAGTTGTTCTTGGCGTGAAAATGAAAATTTATTTTGGAATGTGTTGCTTTGAAGGGACTTGTATTCAGCGCTGATACAAGTCAGGTTTAGTTGAGGTAATTGGGTTTGTGATGTCTACGCTTCCTTTTATCCGAGACAAACCCAGTATGCTCAGGACGAATGTTGTTGAGACAGGCGGTATACAAATAGTCCAAGGATCCTTGCCAAGGATATATTATAATATCTTGTATAATATATTATGTGGGGAATGCCAGGCCTCCACCGTGGTTCGGATTCCACGTTAAACTGTAGGTCCTTCATTTCACCTCACAATCACCCTACCATTACACTTTAGCGTAAGTGCGTATAACCCGAATGGGTAGTAAGACGTGGTGCTAATAATATAATATATTCCTTAAATGCTAGATGTTTTTTCACTTTTGTGAAATAAAATTCACCTAGCCCATGCATTTTTCTTTTTACTATTTTATCAAAAATAACTTATGAAATTCACAATCTTAAGCAATGCTTTGAGCAATATGGGGAAAACAAAAAAATATATTTTAGAAGTCCTTGCAGTAACTACTAATATTTATTATTAATGCATATTATTGAACTCTACTAGCACTCCTATAATTATTTTACAGTAAATAGGTAAACATTTTGTGTTCCTCAAAACATTTTACGCCCTCTAAAAATACAAGCTCCGCGCCCTTTTGGAGTCTCAGTCTAACCCTGGTCTACTTGATAGCATATAATTTACGAACAATTCGAAAGGCTACTCTAACCCCAAAAAGTTTATTATTAAAGAAGCATAAGCATATATGAGTTTTTTAGAAAAATATTCACTCTTCAATACAAAATAAATGTAAATAATTTAATACTTTGTGTGTCAAGAATCATCATAAGGTGCATCAACTTGCGCAACATTCAAATTGAATCCAATTTTGGTATTGAGTATTATTTTACCTTAGTTACCGGTATGCTTTGATCATTTCATTATTTTTTTAAACATTTATTTAAAGTAGATTATCATATTTTACGTAGTACATTTATCACCATATTTTAACTGACACTTTAGCTATGTCAATAGTACGTGTGCTTACGATGCTATGGATCACTGTTTCGATTCCAGGTAAAGTCGGTAATTTAACTTTAGTAAACTATTATGTATATATCATAGTTAAAAGCTAGTTTGTAAGTCGTGTGCTGATATAATCCTTGTTTTAATAAATTATACGTTAAAATCCCTGTTGGAAAAATAAATATTTTATATGATTTATTTTATTAAATAATTTTGATGTAGGTTCACTTTCTTGCTTGCAAAGATTTTTTTTAAGAGTCAGAAAAAAATAAATCAACTTAAATATTCTAACTGGTCCTCTGGACTGGTTTCAAGGGTATTAGTGTTGTTCTGTCAAGAGAACAGTTAGTCCAGGTAATATAGTTTTTTACTTGAAATAAATTAACCATCCACTTTCTCAACGTGGTAATAAGGATAAAAATTGTAGAAATTAAATGTATATACTTTGGACTAAATCGGCTTGTAGCTTTTACGTTTAAAAAAATCATAAAAGTGCCAAAAACTGGTATTTTCACTATTAAGGTGTGAACAATTTTTTTTTTCGAAAAACAAAAAATAATCCATGATATTGCTTAAAAAAACAAAAAAGATGAGCCCTGATTGATTGAAATCGGTTACCAACTTTTTTCAATAAAAGATCAAAACCGTGAAAAATTGTCTTTTTTGACATTTAATTACAGGGGTTGTAAATGTTTTAGGAACTTGTTTTGAGGATTAAATTATAGCTCTTGTTGGTTCCTACCCACTATAAAAATTTCGTGCAAAAATAATCATAACTTTTTGTAGGAATCGCGAGTATGTAAAAACAGGTGTTCCTGAAAAACGGCTTGGAAGCGGTTTATTGTCATAGAGTGATTTTTCAAAGCGCTACTTATTCTAGAAGAGTTTATATTCAACTACCATATAATGAAACGTAATCAGAATCCGATTTAATACCTAAAAAGCGCGTCTGAAAACCGGGGTGTTTGTTGCTTCGGACGCTCGGGCGTGCGAGCGGACGAGAAGTGGCGACGTGGTGGGGGAAACCTCTCTGTCAGCCGGGCTTCGAGCGCTTAAAAGTGCGGTCTCCGAAATATTAATAGTGGGCATTAGTGACGCATAAGAAGCAAGTGGTGAATGGCTATTTTTGACGATTCACATTGGCATGGTTATTATTTGCTATTTTTAATTTTTAATCCAAACATTGATATTGTCTCGGTGTTTTGGGAACATAAATAACTTCAAAGTTAATAAAAATAATTGTTATTAACATTTTTTATTGTTATTTTTATTATTTTCATAATTCTTTTTAGTGCTAACGGGCTTCGTAAGCATTGCATACGAAGTTACGGTAGATGAAGAAGATTAGATAAATGTTTTGAGTGCCAAATTGACTTTTTTTTATATATATTATTATTGCAGTATTAAATTATTTTTAAAACTAAAAAAAAATGTTTAGTAATCAAAATTTGATGTTTTTTATTTACATTCATACTTATGCATGATTCAAACCTATAACTTTGTATGCAATGCTTATAAAAAATAACAAGAACAATAAACAAATTAATAACTTTTTTTACTAACTTTGATGTTATTTATGTTCCCAAAACACCGAGACAATATTAATATTTCAATAAAAAAATAAAAATGGCAAATAATACCATGTCGATGTGAATCGCCAAAAATATCCATTCACCACTTGCTTCTTATGCGTCACCTATATGCCCACTATTAATATTTCGGCGAGATACTGCACTTTAAAACGCTCGAAGCCCGGCCGACAGAGAGGTTTCCCCCACCACGTCGCCACTTCTCGTCCGCTCGCACGCCCGAGCGCCCGAAGCAACAAACACTCCGGTATTCAGACGCACATTTTAGGTATTTAATCGGATCCTGCTTACATTTAATTATAATGGGGCTGTGTATAAACTCTTCTAGAACAAATAGCGCTTTGAAAAATCACTCTATGACCATAATTATCAACCGCTTCCAAGCCGTTTTTCGGGAACACCTGTTTTTACATACTCACGATTTCCGCAAAAAGTTATGATTATTTTTGCACGAAATTCTTATAGTAGGTAGGCACCAACAAGAGCTATAATTTAATATTCAAAACAAGTTCTTAAAACAATTAACAATTACAACCCCTGTAATTAAATGTCAAAAAATTACAATTTTTCGCGGTTTTGATCTTTTATTGAAAAAAGTTGGTAAACGATTTCAATGGATCAGGGCTCATATTTTTGTTTTTTTAAGCAATATCATGGACTAGTTTTTTGTTTTTCGAAAATAAATTGTTTATACCTTAAAAGTGAAATTACCAGTTTTCGGCACTTTTATGATTTTTAAAACGTAAAAACTACAAGCCGATTTAGTCCAAAGTACATACATTCAATTCCTGCGATTTTTCTCCTAATTATCACGTTGATAAAATGGATAGTTAATTTATTTTAAGAAATTAATTTTTTTTTCCGCTATCTTTACTGGACTAAATAGGATTACTACCGATTGAGTCTCGGGTTCTACCGAGAAACTTCAAATCTCTCTTGGCTTGAGTAGGTGTGGTGGGGATTTCCACCCCTATCTTTTAATAAATCTACATTTAGGTAACTAATGACCGATTTCTAGCCCAGGGAATAGGTTTACGTGATTAAAGATATTATATTTGTAAATTACACACAGAACTTAAGATGGTATGTTTTTTTTAATACAACCATTTTCAAAAATTTGTTTTTTGAGTTAATTTTTAAAATATACGCATACAACAAATTAATTATATAATTCAATATAAATTTAGTAAAGTGTCCATACAGTCATAATAAAAAAAATAAAAAAAATATCATTATTGGTTAATCTGGCATTTCGGTCGTAAACCAGTCATTTTTACTGTGCATTAGTAGCTATGCGACCACACCACATCTTAAGTCTACCTTGAATTCTAAATCCTGTCTACTGAGTCAGAGTTAAACACATTGGTTCTATTATATGTGTGTATGTATAAGTATGTGAATTTGTTGAGGTATATATATATTTATAAAATCAATCTTTATTTAAGGGTATATGAGGGATTTGAATGCCCAAATATTTCTTTCTTCTCCGATTCAACGTGTTTATTAGTGCACAAGTTGTTCTGGAATCAAACTACCTGAATAGAAAAGCTATTGAAATCCACCAAACTCATTGGTAATAATGAAGTATTGTTTTTTATTCAATTTGTGTCCAATGTTTTACTCGAATCATGCTCTTAATAGCAAGAAAGTTATTACAAGCGCATTCACATCGTTTAAAAATGTTAACTAGCGTTATTAGAATTTTGATTTGATTTGTTTTTGCATTAATATACCTAAAATAGGCTTATAGCACACAATAGCAATTAAGTGTACATGTTGTAATACACAATTGTCGATTTTATGACGTAGTGCGACTATTAAAGTTAACTTGATAACTTCAAGAATAGTTTGAGGGGAGAGGGTATAGCACCTAAAGAGGGGAAGGTGTGATGTAAAAGGTAACGGAGGGGGCTAGTAGGGAAGAATATTTCTTCGCGAGGAAAGAAACGAACAGTGTTAAGGAAACCACTGAGAGCGCTCCAGTTTTTCTTGCTTTACGGTGCCACGTCGACTCATTAAAACGCGCCCTTATCTTGACTTCTTGGATCTTGGTGACGTTTGACCACGACAGCCGTGATTGGCTCTGGGTTATGTGATTCGAATGTTTTAGCTATGACGTGGCTCTTAGAGGTTCTTCTTTTCTCGGTCATCTGTCTTATTCAAGGTATGTATATTCTGTTAACTGATGTACTCTAGCTAGCTTACTCTGCCAACATCAAAATTTGATATATTTTGGTCTAGTTTCTTAAAGTATGCTATCAACTTTTAGCTACTGTTAGTCAGCGGGTTGCTTTTGAGAAAAACACCGAAATCATACAAATAAACCTAGTGGAGACAAAACTAACAAAAGTTTTAAATATCCAAGCTGTCATAATTGATATTGTCTTTCAACAGTAACAGTTGAACGCTTGACGTTTGAATACATAAAAGTGGGTTCAGTAGCTTTCCAAAATGTATATGGTTCTTCCTACGGCGATCCAAATATGTGTTGACCAAACTATGGTTGATTTATGAGTGACTATGGTTGATAAAACCTTGCGAGCCGATTGGTTTTATCAGCACAAGCTTTATAAACTAACTTAAATCTATAACATACACAACACCCAGTCCCCAGCTATTAGTTCATCATTATTAAAGAAGAAACTCCCATTTCACCAATGATAAATGTTTCGGCCATGGCAGTAATCGAACCCGGGACACTTAATACAGTAGACAGACAGGCTACAGACCAAGCTAAGGTGTCTGACTTTCGTCTCTAGGGCACTAGAAGTCATAGATAATCATTAGATTGGAACAGAAAATTGTCTTATTGGTAAGATTTATCTCATCTGAACTAACAGAGTTAACAGTGTGTTAGCGTGCTTGACTCGCAACAGGAAAGTTGGTACTCATATCTCGGATGGGTTCACTAGAAGGGGGAATGGTTTCATAAATGATTCTATATAATTTCTCAATGTGAATTTTTGGTGCATTTATTTCAAATTGTCCCTCCTAATACTATGTCATTAGAGGATAAAGTATAAGTTAGTAGCATTCCTGGATATCTCAGTGGTAAGAGCATTGGTGGACTAAGCTTAAGGTCCCAGGTTCGATTCCCGTGTCCAGGTTTCATTTTTCAAATCAAAGAATATAATATTTAGATGAAGTTATATCAGTAGTTATCAAATATAATAGTTTTGCATTTTAATCCATCATTAAGACACGTTTAGTAGTGTATTTCTATAACAATGACGTGTTTAGAAAGCAAAAATAGATGTTTTGCTGTAAAGAGTGAAATCATGTTACTATATTATTACTATTTATCAAAAGTGACAACTCCAGAAATATTATTTAAAACATGATCATATTAAAGTAGGATTTTTGTGATTGATATTTACCATCTCATGACAACTCCACTATTAAACTCAGTGAGGTTTGTAACCTGGTTTGAAAGTTTACATGCACCTGAATATGATTTTTTTTGTGAACTGTTGAGTTAGTGTCTAGTGTTACAGAATACAATCCACAAATTCCAGAGTTATCGCTTAGTGTCATTGTGTTACACAATTCGATCCACAAATTCCAGTAGATAACTTGAGTATAGCCATAGCTCCCATTTACATTGGAATTGGATCCCCATCAGTTGCGCAGCTAATATTATTAAGATAGTGTAACTGAGATTATAGATGCAGCCGTCTTAACTTATATTTTATCTCCTTATATATTATCTTTAGCTGATGGCTTACCATCATCAATCATCGATTTTTGTGCATACTATACAATTCTATTTGTGTGCGTTTAGGAAATGATTGGTGTACAATTTGAATTATATAAATAGTTGAGGATGTTTAACCGTGAAATAACCTTCTTGGATGAAAATAAGTTATTTTATATACAACAAAATTGAAATAAAATAAATATATTGAAATAAAGGAAAGAAAAACTAAATTTTTATTCAAGGGCACTGCGTAAAACGAATGATAGACATCCATTAGTTGTGATATTTCTATGATATGACAAAGTGTTACAAATTATTAAAATCTATAGAAGAGTACCTTCAACATAGGTCACATAGTATAAAGAGTTAGGCTCACTTTGTCTGCATTGACAAAGATTGAGACTCAAATCTTGGCCGAATGCACAGGGGGGTTCCCTGGCATTCAACCCTGGTCTTCTGGAACAACATATAACTTTATAATGTAGCATCCTTTACAAAATTAGTTATTTCGATCGTTCCCTGGGATAGAACCTCGACCTCCTTTAACAACATCACACTTCATTTTAGCACCCTTTACTAAATAAGATATTTTCAACGTTCCTTTGTTTCTCTTCGATTTGAGATAATTAATCCTCTTTAGACTCGTGTCCATCTTGCTACTATTTTTTTTTTGTGCTCCATTCTCTACTACCCATATATCCACTAAAGTGGGATCAGGATTGATAAAAGTATAATTATAAAGGAAATATATCCGCATTTGCATGAAAAGAGAGTGGGAAGCTATCTAGGTAAAATCATGTTAGTTCACCGAACAGGTATTTAATCCCTGGTTTGTAAATACAAACCAAATAAGACAAGAAGAACCCCTTATCCATATTATCAATGGCACTGGCTGTTATGTATTTAGCAAAATCTTTGTCTCTCGAGCTGGGTGTTTGTCAGGGGCGTAACGCGATTGAAATAGTTGGGTAATCAGAACTATAACAAGATTTATTAAGTCCATAGTACCTCCCCCTGCTATTATAATTAATATATTCACAGAAAGTATACAACTGAGTTAGGGGAATCCCTGGCAAAGGGTGTAAGAATTTTAATTCTGTGCATTTATATTTTGTTTTAATTTATTTTTAAGTGTGTATTTATTTTGACGCGACTAGCACGCCATGCGGCCAGATGTCATACTACACTTAATTAATTCTCGTTATATTAATTTTTAAACTTATTGTTTTCAACGGACATTTTAAAACAATACTGATCAGGTGTAATTTTATTTTTAACCTCTTCTACGAGATTCTACGACAATCATAATGGCCGTGCTACACGAGGAAGAAAGAAATTGACTCTAGCAGAGGGGGAAGGCGGGGGAATGTGATGACACAGATACGTCATCCAATCTCGTACATTTTAATTTTAAAAGGCCTACGAGGAAAAAAAGAAGAAATTGAGTTTATTTACAGACAATGACAATATGTCAAACTGTCAGATATCATATTCTGCATTCATTTAGTTAAAGATTCAAATTTTATTAAGCTTCTTAATTATTATTTCTTTCCCCCCAGATATTCTTTGTTTATACCTTAATTTCACACATTTATAGACATATAATTCTAGAACTTAAATCCGCGAGATTTTTGGGGCCTCTACGAGAAATACCGAGAAGCGGGAATTGGAAGAAAGAAGCGGGATTGGTGTCTTAGAGCTAAAGAGATGACACACAATATTTTCACTGCAATAAAAACTGAGATTTTAACAGTTATTTCTTAAAATAATATTTCAAGTGTTCATCAAAATGACTATCATAGACGCGACGACAACTTTAGACCACTGGTAGACCTCTGCAATGACGAGTCTTGGATTTTTAGTGAGTTTTGTACCAACTCACAGTATCAACGACGACCTCCCAGAACATCTTTAGAGGTGATATCAACAATTTTTGTTTTTAAATATTAATATATACACAGCTTTGGCCTCACTAAGCAGACGCTATATTCTTATGATTCTTTTCCACTACAATTTCAAGACTTCTTGTTATTTTATTCTAAAGTAATAATTCTATTTTTTTTCCCCTCAAGCTAATTTTTTTTAACAATGACTCTGGAAAGAATCTTTTGGCCAGAGTCATTCCTTCGACACGAATACAATGTATTATGTTCTTTTATTCATTTATTTTAACTCGTAGCCTTTATTAATTAGAGTGTCTCAAGAAATTATAATAATGTTATTATTATCTCAATAATTATCCACAAAGAATGGACTTGAGATTATTTTATACTAATACATCAAATTACTGAATTGTTATTTGAATTATGAATTGTATTTTAGCTTTATAATTTAGCAGACGTCTGTTAGGCAGGGTAAAATTTTAGATTTGACCATTATTTATCAAAGTAAAACTAAACTTATCTATTTTTTTTAAACCAAATCCATTGTTAAGTATTTAATTTATATTATTATCACCATCATTCAATGTAATTCACCTTGTTAATATTGTTATTAAAAGAAACCCCATATTTAGCGATTTCTCACTTGCAAGCAGTTCCCAGGGATGCTGACCTTGGAGGCCGGTATTGTTGTACGGAAGGTGAGTCCATTGTTGACTAGGTACAGTAAAGGTATGATTATTCCCAACGTGATTCAGAAGTCCTGAGAGAGTTTCGTGTTCGATTTGATGCATTATTATTATTATTATTTTAAGTTTTACCCCGATATAGTAATTTTTGTTGTTGTTAAATGTAAATTTTGGTTTTGAACTCAAAGTATTGTATTAATTTTAAATCTGAGCTAGTACACCATACTTTTATCATCTATTTTAGGTACTATATTTTAATGATGTCACTGGACTTAAAGTTAATAGATAGATAGATAGTTGCCCCTTTTAATATTTCCCCTTCTTCTCTATAAAATACATTACACTCATTATTATTATTATTATTATTATAGTAAAGTTTTTATTTATTTTTTATTCACAAGGGATTAATGATTATTTCTTGGAATGTGTTGAAGGTAAATCTTTAAGACTTGGTAAGAACTATGTATGGGCTGCTAATTAACTAGAAAACCCTTGCGTTTGAGTTCATTCTTGTGAAAAACATCTGTGCAGAAAAGTTTACCATATTTATTTGTTCCTTCTTAAATATTTCTGAAGTATCAACCAGAATATTTTTACCAGTTTGTTTTTGGGAATCTGTATGTATCCTATCATTTTTGATAGTTAATATCAGTGCTCGAATTGGGAAATTTTAACAACCGGAACGGTAACAACTGACAAACAATAATTCCTTAACCTATTTTACAGCAAGAAACTATTACAATGGTAGAAACTATTATATTGTCGATACATACTTCAATAAGTTGCTAGCCGCCTCGATGGCGTATTTTGCTAACGTGTTAGTCAAGTTGAGCTAGACTGCCGAGGACGAGAGAAACGAGGTTCGAATCTTGGTCGGCTATACTAGGGGTGGTTTTTTCCTAAATTGTTTTCCACTCCCCCTCCACGCAAGTGCGAGTTCACTTCCTTTAAATTCAATCTTCCCAATTCCTAATCCATTAGCGTAATTAGTACTTAAGCGTATAAACCTAGCAGGTAGTAAGACGTGGTGCTAAATACTAATAATAATAATAATATAATATTTAGCACCGCGTCTTACTACCCGTTCGGGCTATACGCTTTAAGTACTAATTACGCTAATGGATTAGGAATTGGGAAGATTGAATTAGAGGANCCCCCCCCCTGTTCACCCGACCGAGATTCGAACCTTGATATCCCCGTCCTCAGCAGTCGAGCTCAACACAACAAGCGCGTTAGCCAACTACGCCACCGAGGCGGGTACTAATAATAATAAAGTTGCATGCCAAGCCATGACATTTTAATTGAATTTCAGTAAAATGAATATCACATTGCAGTTTACCTAATCTAATTCATTGATAATTACAATCAATTAATATAGATTTATATTGAAATGAAAAATACACTGCCCCAGTAAAATAGTATCCAATATTTAACTATGTAGGTGGGTACTAGTCTAAAGCCTAAGTACCTATACTATCGTATTGATTTTCTGTAAACCATTTAGTCAGTTTAATAAGAACGTGCTTGTTTGTGCTTGGGAAATATAGATCTGTAGCATCTCCAAATATTTAAATATACACAGAGTATTTTGTTTAAAAAAAAGCTACTGATGAAACAAAGATAAAATTAAAACACGTGATATTGAATTTTAAAGAGTCAAAGTCTTGTTTACAATTTAATACTCAATATTTAACTATAGGAAGCTGAAATAAATTAATTTCATTCCCGACAAAATTGTAGTTAGAGCTTGCCAACATAATGATCAAGCCTTGCACGAAACGGGTAACAAAACGTACATTGCAAGAAACTGTTTTCTACACACTTACATTTTCAGCAAGCTGGTCAGTCATTTTGCAAAAAAACAACAACATATTTTTAAGGTTATTATTATCATCTGCACACTGCATATATCTCCGTTCTTAGTGGTACTTATTTTCTTAAATTATTTTGTATACAGATGTGTTTGGTTAGGAATGTTAGGATTTGTATGCATTTTTGGAATGAGCTACCGAACGAAGCCAAACCTATTATTGTGCACATTCCATTTTACAAGTTTTATGAATATTACTACATTTCAAGTTGTTTTTATTTTATTTACAATAAATAATAGCATACATTATATATTCGTAGTCTTTATTTTATTTTGTCCCTTTTTTCAAAATTATGAGAATATTAAGAAGTATTATTATTTAATATGACAATTTTCGTTTTGATGTAAAATGTTTTGTAACAAACACTGTTCCACTGTTCAATAAAGTGGCAGAAACAACCAGATATTTAACTCTTTGATGTAAAGCCCTTTCTATTACGTGTACATTTTAATGTATTTAAGTTTTATTTCAGGTGACACCAAGACAGTTTTTTTTTTATAAAAACCTGCATTATTACCTGCGTGTTGGAATTTTGTATGTAATTATTTTAGTATTTCAGACATCACATAGTTCTATATTGGGACTTTAATTAACATGTAAATTCTGACTACTGATCAGGCCCAGTTTTTAAACATTTAAATTTCTGAAGATTTAAGATTCTAAAGATTTAGCGGCCAACAAACGGACACCACTAGTCATTTTATTCAATGCAATTAATATTTAAAAAAAGTTTAGTTATAAAACTTACATGGCAAGGAAATATTGAAGCTAGCTTGAAGAGATAAATAAAATTTTATGCGAAACATAATTTATAAAAAGAAGTAAGACTTATGAACTTATTAAATTATTTTTTTTCTGGTTCACTTGTGGCACACAGTTAACAATTTCAAATAGGTACGTACGGTATTAACACTATGAAAGTCAATGTTACACTGAAGTTATAAATCTTCTAACTACGAACAGAAACAGCAAATGCCCTTTCCAAAAATAATCGCCACAGGCCACAATAGAAGTTACAAAAGGGGAGGTGAAAGATTAACATTTGTAAAATATTTGTGTTAAAGTCGTTGTCTTGTTATAGGATTCGTCATCTCTGTTGTGAAGCAAACTCTTGGAAAACACAGTATAATACAAAATACAATACACTATACAGAAGCGTAGTAACGAGCATCTAGGTCCGTTCAAAATCAAATGCACTATACAGACACGTAGTAGGATCTGGGTTTGTTCAGACTATAATATATATACTTTTGGAAAACGATAGTAAGACCGAAGAAGTAGCATTTTAGTGTGCAGGCGGAACGCTTTAAACTTGTGTTATATCAAACGAAACGCGCTTAATATTTGTTCGTATCAACCAGAACGGCATTTCGGTGCGTTCCGGCCCAATTCGAGCACTGGTTAATATCGTTCTTTTATCTTGTATATCTCACTAATTATTTTGATTTTTGAAATCACACTTTTCTTCATTATATTTTTAAAATTCAAAAGGTGTATGCTGGTCAAAGTGAATAAAGCAAAGTGAATAACCTATTTGTTATGACAATATCGTCTCAATGTACTCTTGTTTTTATAGTTTTTAAATTTTTATTTGCGTTAGTAAGACTTAAACTTAAAATTAATCTTAATACGCACACACTCTACGTCTATACAGTATAATAATGTAAAAACTATGTATATACTTAAGGTGTTAGAAGACTTTATTTGATTAGTGATTTTTTTTAATGCCAGATACATGTTTAATCAATTAAATAACTTACATTTTAGTAATATTCAATTTAGTCAGGCCCGTTATTCGCTTTACCCGAGTTTATCGGCAAAGCAAATAAGTTACACTGTTGTGTAAGTAATATAATAAATATTTACATTC
Source organism: Timema monikensis (assembly GCA_902151445.1). Taxonomy (NCBI): domain Eukaryota; kingdom Metazoa; phylum Arthropoda; class Insecta; order Phasmatodea; family Timematidae; genus Timema; species Timema monikensis. The sequence continues at coordinate 22,881 of CABFVZ010001587.1, read as the reverse complement.
ATATTTAAACTCAATCATACTTTTTAACATGAAAACATTTGTTTGCTAATTTTCAAATTTAGCTTTGTACAAATTTGTATCAACTAAATGCTTAACCATTTTCTTTTCACATAACATATTAGCTTTACCTGAGCTTTCCCTAATGTAGTGCTATCTGATTGCGGATTTTAAATGCTCTTCTGAGGCACTGGGTTTCACACAGTCTTGAGTTGACCTTGGAGTTATTTCCCACGGTAGATAGTCTTGTAGCATGTATCATTTACATTTATCAAAACGTACATACACATTTTTAAACAAGTTACTAGTTTTATTTCCAGATTATTTCCACACAATCCCTTGTTATTTCAACAATTGTTAGTTATATTTATTTAATTGGTAATTATTAATAACACAAGTATTTCACAGGCTAGTAGTTATTTTCCATTGATTAGTAATAAAACTATATATTTCTCTAAATAGTAGTTATATTCCCCTGTTTGTCAATAATTTGTATGTATTTAACTAAATGTTATCATTATTTAACTGAAAGGTAATTTCTACCACGTGTATGAATACATTTTAATTATATCCCATTAAATGGTAACTGCACTACTTATGTCAATAAATTTGAATAGTAACCTAATTAATGGTGACTACTAAGTATTTCAATCAATATGAATAATATTCCAATATATGGTAACTGCACTAAATATTTCAATAAATTTAAATAATATTCCGTTGAATGATGATAATTGTACTACTTATTTCAATAAATTTTAATTTTTTTCCGTTGAATAGTAATAACACTTTATGTTAATAAAACGGTAGTCATTGATTGATTGGTAATTTAACTGATTATTTATTTAAATGATAATGGTATTCAACTGGTTAAAAAATTCTTTACGGAAATCACCAATTGCTATCTCTTTTCCACCGATTGATAACTTCACTCAGTAGGGCCTATTTGAGTATTTCCATGCATTGTCGAGGCTCTAAGGCAATTTATAAATGGCATACACTCTTTCACGATCGTTCAGTTAAGTTTTCAGAAATGTTTGGAATACTTTGTGGTACATGACTATCTTAGCTAAACTAAGATACTACATCTAACATTTAGGCTGGGATGGATGAAAGTGTGAGCTAAGACTAGTATTTTTTCAGTGTTTATAACAATAACAAAAAAATGTTAACCAAAATTAATAAAATATTGCTAGATTAGATTAATTTAGTTTAGTTCGCTATGCATATTAATCTCAATAGTTCTTTAATATTTGTAATGGCTATCGTGGAATTTGAATATGACTTTTTCTTTTTATTATAAAACTAGTTTTTAAGCCTGTCTATGACAGGTTGATGTTAATATTACCCAATCTAGCAAAATCGAACCTTTAATTTGTATGTAGGCCCTATATTCATGAAAGTTTAGGCGTCACTCTCACAATAGAATGGATTGTCAATGACTGGAAGATCAGGGTTCGAATCCTAGTCGGGTGTACTGAGGGTGGTTTTTCCTAAATGGTTTTCCACTCTCCCTCCACGAAAATGTGTAACACTCTAAAATTCAACCTTATATATTCCTAACACATAAGCGTAGTTAGTATATAGACAAAACCCAAAAGAATAGTAAAACTCAGTGCTTGGAAAAAATAATAATTTGAATATCTCATGTTAAGTTTTAGAGTTTTAGCGTTAACATGTCATGTACACACACAAACAAACCAATAATCAAACAAAACGTAGTTCTGCTGCATGTGGAAACAGGATCATTTAATTTAGCTGCTAGGAAACGCCGCGGCTAGTTACGAGGACAGGCGATCGTGCGCGGCAGCAGCGCTGCTAATTCAACCGCGCACACTCGTGGAAACACAACCATTTAAAACAAAAGAAAGCAGTGCTGCTAACTGCCGTGCGGCAACAGCGCTGCTAAATACGCTCGTGGAAATGGGCTCTTAATCTGAACCTAATCTTAGATCACTATTTTATCACTGTTGAAGCAAAGTTAACGTGCTAAGAGAAGCTTACTATTTTTAGAATCACGTCTTAATATGCAACTTACTAATTAGGCTAGTGTGTAAGGGATGAGGGAAATCGAATTTAGAGGAAGTTTACCTGCATTTGCGTGTAGTGAAAGTGAAAACACATTTAGGGAAAAAACTCAGTATATCCGACCGCTATTCAAACCCTGATTTTCCCATCATCGATAATTAAGTGTATTTTGAGAGTGAGGCCTTAAGCCATTCTATCACTGAAATGGGTAAGAGGCTTATTGCTACAAAGTTTTTTATTGGGCAACATTCTCGCCTTCCCTTCCTCAATTATTTTTTGTAATTATTGTAAACAAAATTTTATTCTAGCTATAGAATTTTGCTTTATTTATTCCTACGTGTCTTGACTTACTACCCATTCGATGTATAGGCATTTTAATTAGCTAATGAGCAGATATTAGGAAGGTAGGGTTTAGAGAAAATGTACTCGTATTATCATGAAAGGAGAGTGGTAAACCATTTTGTAAAAAGTATCATAAATACACTTGAACAGGTTTCGAAATTCTATCTCCACGTCACCAGCAAGCTGGACTAGATGAGTCTGACCTTTAATACCTTTGCCCACCAATTCGATTGATAAAGTATCAACGGTTTACATGCAAGCTATCATAATATCATGCGAGTAAAAATAAAAGTTCAGCAAGCGTATTTTTTGAAATATTGGTTTAATTCTATTTTACATTTCGGCCTAATCTCAATTTTTTTTAAAGATCTTTCTAAAATAGATTAGTCACATGTTGAAAATAAGAAACTGTATTATTCATAGTAAACATAAAAACAGTCATCAATGATGACATAAGCGGTTAATTAGTTCAATTGGTAGGTCTGTAAGTCATACAAACTATTAATGATTATACGCTCGTTTATTATTTCATTTGAGTCACTCTTAGTAATAAGACCAAAACGTAAACAATGAATTTGCAAATATATCGGGACTGGATAGGACTCATAAAAGGTAATTGGAGGTCCACGTCATCATAGCTTATTCACTTGTAAAATCTACTGTAACTTTAGTTAAGACGATAGCTGCTTCAGTAGCCGCATGGTCTAAGGCGTTACTCTAGTGTTACACTAGATTTCTGATGACAGGTAGATCAGGGTTCAAATCCCAGATGGGTGTAGTTATCTGGAGTTGTTTTTCCCAATATAGTTTTCCACTCTCTCTCCAGTAAATTGCGGGTACACTTACTCTAAATATAACCTTCCTAATTTCTAAAACCATTACATAAACGTATAATCTGAACGGGTTGTAAGACGAGGTGCTAAAAAGAAGTTTATACGATTCATAAAAAATCAATCGACAAAATTTATTTTAGCTATGGTTCATCAATGAAGGTAGTTAGTAAAGACTCATCGAATACAGTACAAACTGTAAACATGGCATCGTCACTGGGGAATTTTTAAACTTCTCATTGTCACGTTTCAAGTACTAGATAATGAGATAGGCCTATAATAAATATACGTGGAACCTTTCATGAAATATTAATCTAAAATAGAAATGTCACACAAATTTTATAAATGAAATAGTCTATGATAATTACAAAGTTTTTATTTTATCACAGCGTCTTACTATCTGTTCAGGCTATACGCATTTAATATGATAATTTACTTTAGATACATTATTGTTTCCAGCCTGTGGTCCAGATCAGTTTTTAATTCAGGCCATATATTTTCCATTACCGACCTGCTAGGCCTGTCATAACTTCAGTTGTCTTATAATCTAACTAAGACTTTGACAGGCACACCATCCAGTCCCCGGCAGTTAATTTATCATTGTGAAAGAATAAACCCACAATTCACCAATGTATAATGTGATGATAATTACTCTAATGGAGTAGGGATGAGTAAGGAAGCATTTTATACGTAATATACCCACATTTGCGTGGAAGGAGAGTAAGACCCCATTTAGGGAAAACCACCTTCGGTAGATCTAATCGGTGTTTGATCTCCCCATCATAGGCAGGCCAGTCTCACGAGAATGACGCCTAAGAACGTTCGGCCACGGGTGTTACAAAATTTATTGGAACTATTTTCATATATTAAATAATATTAAGTGAACCTCTCGTTTTATTATTGCCAATATAATAATAATAATAATAATAATAATAATAATAATATAGCTACATCTGAATTTTCTAAATGGTAACTGCAAAAATAAATCTAGACTAGCCCTACTTTTGTACTGAGATTTAAATGAAGCATCTATCTAAATCACTTTATTGTTAGAGGAAAACATCTATTATGATAATCAGCCAGGGCCGTACGCGGGATTTTTATAAGGGAAGAGGCTCAATAAATAATCAAACTTTTATGATTAGGTATAATTAACTGTAGAACAATACAATAACCTAATATGTGATATAGTTATGGTGACATATAAAATATTATTGAGATGTTTCCAAGTAATAAAAAAGAATTTAAATATTTGTATTTTATTGGGACGATAAAATATGTAAGCACAAACTAGATCACACAATCATTCGCATCACTCAACCGTGGTGACGCTTAGATACCAACAGCTTGTCCAAGATATACATTAAACTTCAGAGAAGTAGGAGTCTTACAAATATCGATCCTCGATGGAATCTACTACTGGAACAGTTTTTATTACTCTTTTATCTAGTGTAAATTCATTTCTCAATGGGAGGGGTTTGAACCCCCATTCCTCCTCCCCCCCCCCTTTTATCTGTGAGCATGGCCCTGTAACCAACTGATTGCATTAGCATACGAATTACAAATTAACTCAAATTATTAATGACTTAACAGTCCTCCTATAGTATAGTTAATTCATTACTATGAAAGTCAAAGTCTCATTTTAACTAATGGCAAATTCTTCCTGTCATGCAGTATCTATCTCACTAGGACATTTTAAAATGTGTGCCATTCCAGTTCAAGCTGATATGCCTTAAGCCCTTATGGATAAAACCGTGTGAAAATGTTTCTTCAATAAAGAAAATACTACCGACATCGGGGGTTGAATAGCCTAAACCAGGGGTCTCCAAACATTTTGCTATGTGGGCCACATAATATATTTTACACATTTTTACGGGCAAAAGTAACGTTTACTTGTTCATCAAGTAGCATTATTTTTGCCCTGAATGCCTTGACATGGGCAAATAGATCATAAATCTAATTTGTTTCAACATGCAAATTGAGATTCAAGTCATATGGTCAGTCGCGTCTATTAAAAAAAATCCACTTTCCAAGGCCAGTCAGGGTTTGATAAAAGTGATTGACGTTGATTCTTCTTTGTGAGAAATGAATCAATTTATATGTAATATATTATATTTATATTAATTAGTCAATATAATTACTTTTTTTTTAAATAAGGCAATATCTTTGGGAACTTTTCTTTAATAACCCTCTGCCAGGCCGCCACCGTGGTTCAGATTCCACGTTAAACTGTAGGTCCTTCATTTCATCTCACAATCACCCTACCATTACACATTAGCGTAGTGCGTATAACCCGAACGGGTAGTAAGACGCGGGGCTAATAATAATAATAATAATAATAATAATAATAATAATAATAATAATAATAACCCTCTGCCGGGAGACTTGGAACTACCTAAAAATCGTCACAGTCAAACCGTTCTGTTGTCGCTATAAAGAATGGCGCCTGCGACTGAAAATTAGGGTTTGCAATTCGGACAGCATCATGGCTTGGTGTCGTGGGGGGAAGCACGCAGGCGGACAGAAACTAGACATGTCAAATAAACTGTGTAGTTAATAAATAACGAAGATAAACAATTAATTTGTTTTTTGATAAAATCTTGGAACGGGCTGTAGTTTGGAGATCCCTGACCTTAACCATGGTTTACAAACTCTCGACCTATGGGACATATAATTATGACCTGCTCGCTTGTCTGCGATACTTTTATATTACTATCCGGCCCAAAGTCATAAACTCACCAAAAGTATAATAGTTTAATTCTAGCGTGCAGATAAAAAAAACTTAAAACCATTTCAAACATTGCTATATATATTTTTTATTTTAAATACTGGATTGTGGAAATGTTTATTTACCTTAATTGATGATAACTGCGTTGAGTATTTCGCTAACACACATAAAACATCTGAGAAACTCTCAGTTTTAAATATTCAAAATACAGGCCAACAACAACAATTTTAAATACTTAGAATCAAATAGTTAGACTAACATTGAAGGGCACGTGGATTTAATGTTTGGCTCTTCTGGTCTAGTTTGCGGGTGTCAAGGTCAAGGTTCGAATACCAGCTATATGTAGAGGGTGATTTTCCCTAGATGATTTCCCACATCGCCCCTCAAACCCACTACATTTCCTCCAAATTTTACTTTACTTATCCCTAAACTACAAACGTGATTCAAGTTTGCATAATCCGGGTGGGTAGTAAGACGGGCTGACAACAAAAATATAGAATATAGGCCTATTTAAGCAAACAAGTTTCTATAGACTGTGTGGCCCGCATAGCTTCCCGAGTTTGTGAATTTGGCCCTTAGAATAATTTGAGTTCGAGGACACTGGTCTAAACTCTTATTAGGCTGGAGCTACACCAGTTGCGGCTCGTAGCAAAAATTAGTGGTGGCGCTGTTCCAGACCATTTATAGCCTTTGTTTTAAAATTATGTAAAAGGAAATTTATTGAGGGACTTGATAAAATCTTAACAGCAAAAAAAACGAACTTTTTTACTTACTTTAACTTAAATTGTTACAGTTCAAGCTTGATCTATTCATTTTAAAATGAAATCCATTCTTATTGTTTTAATTTGCGCAAAACGTTCAATAATTTTCTGGATGACAATTGAGGAAATTTTTCCCCATTGAAAGTACTGCAAGCGCATTTAGTCTTTCCAAATTCATAGTGCTTCTTAAAAAGTTTTTATTCTTTTCAATGTTGAAAAGCAGCGCTCTGCCTCTGATATAGTCATGGGAATTGTCAAGAAGATTTTTATCAGTTTCGTAATTTCACTAAAAACATCATCTAGATTCTTTTCCAAGATAAATTTCAGCAGTTCAATTAATTTGCAATATTCATGAATATCAGTCCTGAAATAGAATACTTTTAGTTCAGTTTCAAGCTTTTCTTTGTCAATCATGCGATAAGACTCAGTGGTCAGTGCTATCTCTTTTGTGGAATGTTCATTCATAAATCTAGTGTCGCAATTCTTGTTGATCAATTTAGCAGCTACTAAGTGTTTAGTGGAAGAATATCTGTCCATTATATCAACACATATATAGTCACACACTTCCTTAGTTACAGTCACAGAACTTATTTCTTGGGGACGCAAGGCCATGGTTAAAGTTTTCTGTTAAATAAAAGAACTGAAAAAAAATTGAATCAAATAGAATATCTGTAAGCAGAATAATAATCTAATTCTACACTATTCTACACTGTATCACATTCAAGAATATAGTACACGGTTTTTAGGCACAACACACGCTGAGCAAAGAAAACTTCCTTCCACCATCACGCCAGAGCCGGCACTGCGAGAGCAACAGTGCTCTCTATACCTGGCAGTCCTGCCTTCCTCCCCACCCCCTCCTATGTGCGCATGTGCACAGCAGTCAAACACCACGTCCCTGGCACTGTGAGGCACACAGTTCCATACAAAGATTTTTGTATCTTTTTCATAAACTGGGGGATGGCTACTGAAGTACTGACATTAAGCTTAAGGAATATATATTGTACTACAAAAATAAAGAAATAATTAAAGAAAAAAATTACTCATTATATTAAATGTTATCGATAATATCAAGTGGAAATAGGGGGTGCTGCAGTTCCGAAGTGCCTATACACGAGCCGCCACTGCAACACACTGGACCTAAGATAAGTCACGTATTTTCGGCGACGGAACTCCCGTCGTTGTTTGAATCAGACACACTACAGTGGAAGATTCGCGGCGTATTTTCTTTACAAACTACACAAACACAATCTGTGGTGTACCTCACTTATAAAACGTCCGGTGTCAAACTTGATGGTAGGATTGCACGGGCCGGGATAGACCTTGACTACCTGAGTCCAACCTGCCGATAATCTGTTCGCTGTGGCGCCTACCACTTGAAAATATATAACTGCAACGTGATGATTCTCCGACCAACGGATTATCGGCCGGCTGGAAACAAACATACACTCATGTTGGCAAAGTGACTCATTACGCTTGGCGGACTGATGGATCTTCCGTCCATTCTGACGCAATATAAGGTAAATGTATCAGCTTTCTGTCGCAGAGACTGGAGTGCTGGTTGTGGAGAGATCGAGATTTAAATTCTGGCCTCGTGCACCAAGGGATGGTTTTGGCACTCATTATCCCCGAAAACGTGAGTACATTTATTATAAATTTCATCTTTCTCATCTCCACAACATTAGTGTATATATGGGGCTTGTTCGGATGAGTAGTAAGACGTGGAAGAAATGTTAAAACAACAGAAGTGCATCTCTTCTCATAATACTTAAATATAATATTTTCCTAATTTATTTCATTCGATTTCAACCAAACTCGGGGTCCACATAGAATATTTTATTGATATATAACTAATATAATCTTATAACCAATAAGAGTTCAACTAAATTGATTATACACATAGAACATAATTAATCTACTATGTTTTTGTTGTGGAATATATTGACCTCCTGGCGTATTACATTTGGGCGCCATTTCCATGTTATGACTTGTGTTTAAAAGGGTATTGTTAATCCCTCATTACATTTGGACTACGATCTCACCTGCGTTTAAAGGGTTAGTGTTAATCCCACATTACAGTTGGGCAACGAGTTCCTTCTTGAAAATTGTAAGGCTTACTGGTGTACTACTGTACTCTGCCCTGGCTGTTGTGGCGCTCCTTTAGTATGGTGGTAAATGTTTTCTCAAGCTTCGCGATAGACATCAAGTGATGGATGGTAAGAAACAACAAAATAATATGCTAATCTGACCTAACCTAACCTAAACAAGCCTAGCCTAATACAAGGTAACAAGATTAGTGGGGCTAAATTCATTTCAACCTGCAGGTATATTATCTGTTATAATCCTCCTAGCGATTGAACGTAGTCCAACTAAGCTACGACGATAATCCTCTTGGTCAGTGTTCGTGGCCCAATTAAGCTACGAACGTTTGAGACAAGGTGTCCCGTGGCACGACTGTTATTCACCGTAACTTACAATGGCTGTTAAAAAATTGGAAAAAAGGGAAGAAATAAATTTTGGTGGTTAAACAAATTATCGGGTTACACTTATAAACATTGTAAGGCTTAGTTAACATATTATGAAAATAACATAAAAATAACCTGCTTCAGTGGTCGCATGCCTCAATCACAATCGACTAGACTGGCGAGAACGGGGAGATCGGGGTTCAATCCCAGTTAAGAGTAAGTTACTGAGGGTTGTTTTTCATAAATGGTTTTCCACTCTCCTTCCACGCAAATTTGATTACATTTCCTCTAAATTTAATCTTCCTTGTTCCTAACCTATGAGTGTAATTAGCACATAGATGTAGGCCTACAACGCGAACGGGTAGTAGGACTTGGTGCTAAATGCATAAAAATAAAAGGTTGATATCCGAAAATCCGATTTTTTAAATGTCGCTGCTAGATATCCTAAGGTTTTGAAAAATTCATAAGCTAATATTAATTTAATTTAAAAAAAAAGGCTCATTACAACTCTTGTAGGACAGTATTAACATACGTTTATTTTTAACCTGAATATAATTTTAACATTAACAATGATGCCCAGGATTTTGAAAAAAGAAAAAGAAAAAAACTCATGTTATTTTATTTGAATATTTACACTTTATAAGCTCAATGACCCATGCTGACGCTCAATTTTCTTTTAGTGCTATGAGGCTTAGACAAAAAACTGTATACACCTATTAAATAATTAAGACATAATATATTTAAACTTCTTCACTAGTTGCATAATATTCTTGAAAAGATTTTTTAACGTTATATCTAATGTTATGATGGTAGCACAAACCATAGTGATATAAAAATACAATATTTATACCTATAAAAGAAGCGCAACACCATAATCACATACCCGCCTCGGTGGCATAGTTGGCTAAGGCGCTTGTCGTGTTGAGCTCGACTGCTGAGGACGAAGAGATCGAGGTTCGAATCTCGGTCGTATGAACTGTTTTTTTTTTTTCCTAAATGGTTTTCCACTCTACCTCCACGCAAATGCGGGTTCACTTCCTCTAATTCAACCTTCCCAATTCCTAATCCATTAGCGTAAATAGTACTTAAAGCGTATAACCCGAACGGGTAGTAAGACGCGGTGCTAAGTATTATTATTATAAACACATACACTTTTACAATTTAAATAAACATTTATTTTGAAAATATTAAATTTAAATCAATTTTAACCTTATTCGGTGTAAACACATTACCACTAGAGCAGTGATGTGCAAAGTACGGTCCGTGTACATGTTCAATGCGGCCCGTGAAAGGATTCCTAGTTCCGATTAAAAAAATTAGTCAAAAACGATGAAAAACAAGAAGAAAAAATGCATTTCGCACTCGTTTCTTTTTATTTCTATTTTATAGCTGAGTGACCAGTGTTCAGAGATGAAATCATAAGCAAACATTCAAAGACACTCAGCTTGAATAAATTGAATTGCAATGTAATACAAAATGGAAGTAGTTGTTTCTCAACGTCCCAAAACTTGAGTTCTACAAGTCCTTATCGAAATAAAGTTTCCCAAATTTGATATCTCATGCCCAGAAAGCTATGGCGATGTTTGCATCGTCATGTAATGTGAGCAAGTGTTTTCTACCATGAAATTTCAAAAAAGTTGTGTTAGAAACAGAATGACAGATGGTCACTTAGCTTCACTTCTGAGTCACCTCGTCCCAGCTGGAATCAGATTACGAAAAACTTTTAGAAGAACAGTCACAGTTCCACTCATCACACAATCCTTTATTCAACTAGTGTTATGTATCTGTTTTAATTTAATATTTGTTAAATAATGTAGACAACTCACATTGTATTAGAATTATATATAGTAATAAAAAGTCATTTAAGAATTAATATGACTAAATTGTAGAATAGTTTAGTAAAATGTACCATTGTAACTTTTTAATAAATTGTGTTGGCCCACCAGACGTTTTTCTTTTAGCCCACACCCCGAAAAGTTTGCCCATCATTGCACTAGAGAATCGTTAATATATTATTACGCTGTTCCTTCGGCCCAAAATAACTGGGTCAAATGTGTTCAGATATTTGAAAAAAGATTAAATAATACTTTACTCTCACAAGTAAAATAATCATCGGTCTACACTTGGAAATAGCTTCAAAACCTAAAATATATGTGACATTAAGTTTAAGAATGAAATATTGTTTTTGAAAAGTGCAATAGATATTGACCAGTGTTTTGAAAAATAATTATTTCTGAATAATTTGTAATAACTTATAAAGACATTTCCTTTAGAACAAAAGTTTGGTATTATTTCAATTCTGTGACCCACATTTCCTATATAAGACGTACTTAATTACTCACTCTATGGCATTATAAACTTGATAGTTCATTGGCTCACTTACAAAAAAGCCACCTATCTCTTTCTTGAGCTAGTTATAGCCAGTCCCCCTAGTTACACCATATATCTTTCAGGTCCATTATAATGTCATCCTCCCATCTGCGTCTAGATCTCTTCCCATTGTATCTACCAGTAAATACCCCGAAAAAGGTTCTAGAACCTCAATTCACACCCACCGTAATTTACGAGATTTGACTATCCTAACAATGTCTAGTGATGAGTACAGTTTATGCTATATTCATCATAATGTAACCTCCTCCACTCCCCAGTAGCCTCATCCCTTTTTGGAATAAATATATTCCCAATCACCTTGTTTTAGAAAATTTTGAATTTGTTTTTGTCATGTAAGGTAAGATACCACGTTTAACACACTATACTAGTATAAAACTTCAAACATTAAACATTTTTGTATGTGTGTGGTGGTCCAAAATGTAACAAGAAACTATTGAAATGTATATGTTTCTAATAGAAATACCTCTCTATAACAACGACGGAATAAAATTTCAACATACGTTCTAAAATGTGTGGACACAATATAACCATAGGACTAGGGAAAATATATATTATTATAATTTTGTCAAGTTTGTTATATACACTACATACATCTATTAGAGGAAACTGTTTTTATACAAACGTCATTTATAAGGTAAAAATTTACAGTACATAGGATGTTAACAATTTTGAAAAAAAAAATTAAGGTGTTTTGAGATGATAAGTTACAAAAACTATTGACTCACACTCAATAAAATATTACTAATAAAAGTTTTACACTATAAAACAGAAGGTTGTTGTTGTTGAAAACACAAATTATGAAAGATAAGCATTTGTCTTAACAATAAATGTTAACTGATTTTGACCAAATTGTATATAATAAAACCAATTTTAATTTTAGTAACATTTAGTATCATGTCATAGATTAATTAAAACCAAACATTGGCCAAGGCAAGCTATATTTTGTCAATGAATAATCTATAAGCATCAAATGGTAAGCCATAATAAGATGTAATTAGTTTAGTTAAAAAAGTTTGAAATTTGATATTTTAAGGAGAAAAACCTATTTGAAACATATATTGTACCTAATGGTTTTTGCCAAGTATGCCTTGCACCCCTTCGTTTGTAAACCTTTGTATGTGAACCTTACCTTAATAAGTTGGGTGGGGAAAAGGTAGATATTCAATTAACACTCAATTGTTATTTTATTAAATAAGATGCTATACATAAATAATAAAAATACCATTATGATTATTTTCAATCTGCAAAGCTATTCTTATATCCTTACATATATTACTCTGGGATTAGCACCACAAACATTAAGTAGATTGGATGCCCTTTTAAAGCATTGGTTCGGATAATACAAATCTTCGTCTGACCAATTAAAACTTCTCAAATAATATTATAGTTATGTTTTGAGTTATACCATTATAAGATTGATTCATAATTTTCCATCGTTGATGTCTTGGCCACTTCTGCCTTGGATCAACGTGTTTTATGTCATTCAAATGCTATATTTACAAACGAATACTTGTCAATATTGGTTAGGTGTTATAAGATCCTATGCTTGCTGTCACAGGTCTTGTTGGTAAAAAGAATTAAAATACAACATTATTTTAAAGTAATCAATTAGGAATAAAAGAAGTTTTTTTTACAAAAATATTCAAATAGTTCAACCACCACCATTTTGAATATTTGACATATCTTTTGGAATTATAGTAGGATTTTGTTAAGAAGGACATCAGTATAGCAGTTACAAAAGCTAATAATGCAACCCAAACTTATCAAGATTATTCGAAACTCTAGATAGACCATGCTTATGTAATTGACTTTTCAACATTGCAAGTAAATACAACTATATATATAATTTATTTATATAGCTAAATATGGTTTATAATCCTTACTAGCTGTGAGCAAAATTGTATTTGTAATATCTAAATACATATCACACGACGGTCAGAAAATCTTTCATTAATTTTAATAATGTATTTATTTAAATGTGACTAGTTAGGTATTCTATCCCTGAATTTTAGACTTGAATTCCTCAAAATACACCCCCCCCCACCCTTCTCCCCATAAACACACATAAATATATTAACCTAAAACTAAGAGAAGGCGGTAGTGCTCATTTAGAAAAGACCGCCAGATACTAACAATCGTTGGCCTCCAAAACCAATCTATCACAATAATGTATTGCTGCAAACAAACAATATTGAAATAACTCATTCAGAATAAACACAGCATTTGAATTAATTTAAAGCAACATTCTGGCATTAAATAAACCTTGCATCGAATTAATTTTTATTTAAAAACACAGGGATATAAATAGTTTAATATTTGTATATATATATATATATTTGTGGTTTTCCTTTCTAAACTAGAGGCATACATTTTTGTCAAGTTACTAAACAGTAAAATAGTGTCAAAGCTGGCAACATAGATAGCTGGCTTTGTTATATAAAAACACAAAGCCATGTTGAGGTGATAGAATTTTTTTTAAAAATATTTACATGCGCTGAAACCACAACTTTCTATTAATAAAAATCGCTATAGACCCTACTTTAACCATCAACAACAGTTACTTCCCATTAACTCTTGCCTACAAATTACTCGTACCTATCGTGTCAATAAGAAATTTTAAGCAATTTTATTAAGGATAACTTTTATATTTTAAGTTCTACAAAATTATATTCAGCATTGCTATTACCCCTTTCTTCAAAAACTAGTCAAACGTTGGATAGGCACACTGCATGAAGTGTTTAAACTGGAATAATTCTAAAAACAGCTAGTTGTGGAAATACAAAATTATATTCAAATATTTATCTAGACTAAAATATAGCATAGAGTGTTGTCATAGGAGGGTTGTATGCACTGATGCCTTGCATGCTCTTAGAACTCACTACTGTTCCTAAAAAATAAACTGTAGTTATTATATCCTTAGCCCTTACGTGACCGATTTACTCTATATATTTAAAACATGCCCACTCTTTTAGAATTATTGTGTACACTTCTTTAATCAAGAATTTAAAAAAATATGGCTGTAATTTTCTATTTTATCACAAAATACGTTTCCTATTAAAAGATTCGGATCTTCTTGTGATCTATTGAAAACATACAATATGATTTATTTACCTTAAGGTGTGGTGGTGATAGTGTGTACAATATTGAATAACACATATCGTCACGTGCATTAAAAATATTGAGTTCATTATATATTCTTTAACGCACTACGCTCTGGCACTCACCTTTTATATTTTTCAATTTGTATTCATTATTTGATCAATCACCTCCCTTTTATATCCTGGCACATGTATAACCATAGAAAAACCTCTGTCCCTTTTGCTTCGTCTGTAAATTTACATAGCTGAAACGATACTGGCAATAATATTATAGCTAATTTGGAAATCGCATAAGCAGTGCACTTGTTCATATAATCCTTTACTCAAATATTTGAAATGTATGGTGAATGATTTATAAATATAGTATTGGTTGAGCTACGAACATGTTGTTTGAGTGAACTGCGCAATACCAAGGAATCTATGCATATACAGTACGTATGCGTTTTGATAGGAGCTTGAAGGAGTATAATGCCTTTTAAATGAGAGGTATACATGTACAGTCAACTCTCGATTATACAACCCCGGGAATAGCGTCCCTCTCGAAGTAATGACCCTTTTTTGGGGAACCGTGAAAAATGTGGGAAAGAAGGTTGAAAAGTTTAAGGAAATCGGCTGTAAAATGTGTTTGTTGCATTTATTTAGGTCGCTGCGTTGCAATTATCTTTGTGAACGCTGTATTACTAGTAACTGGGGTGGGTCAGGTATAAAAATAGACACCACCTCATCAATGCCAGCCAATAGCACTTGACTCTGTCCACCCCCTCCCACAAGCAAGACAATGTTTCCCCGCGTGCGACTGCCGCTACATCACGCGCCAGGCTTGCTCTTGCCATTGTTATTTCGATTCTCGATTTGGTTACTATTTTGGTTTGATTTTGTGAACAATTTTTGACGACCCATGCTATTGTTTAACATTGTTATATTGATTTGGTTACGTTTTTGGTTGGATTTTGTGAACGATTTTTGATGACCCACGCTATTTGTTTTCTACAAAATGCAATTATTTCGTATGAAGGTCAGGGGTGGAACAAAATCTGTTAAAATTCCAATAACTACCCCTTCAAAATAACGACCCTTTTCCAGGGAACCGTGAAAGGTCGTAGAATCGAGAGTTGACTGTATATGTAAACTGAAGAAGTTTAGTAAGGCAAAATACAGATTGTGCTGCGTGTCATTTAGATGAAAAGAATAGTAGACTATTTGAGTAGATTATTTCTGTTAAAAAATTTGCAAACATCCCATCAAATAAAATATACCGACATTTAAGTAGAATTGTGTATGCAAACGAGATGCCCTATCTACGTTTAGACATATATGAATGATCCCAGGAAAAACATGAACCTAAAGGCACGTGTCCAGTGAAGTCAATACCAATGAACTACCCGCAAGTACGCAACTAAAAAACAGGACTAAGGCCATGCTATTCTTATCGGGTTCAGCGGGGTAAGCGATACGGCTGAATAAGGGCGCTATCAGTGACGGTCAATTCAGACCTTCATTCAAACCAGTTCTCCTTTTCCTGGCAAAGTACCTCACTCAAATTGAAACTAAATAATAGACAAGTCCTTGGACTTCTGTAATTGGCCCCAATTAGAGATTCTGATTTTTCACGACTTTAAATTTCCCTGAGCCGGGAAGCGCTTGAAAATATTTCCCTGTTTCCAAGAATGTTTGATAACAAAAATGGTATTTTTAGATATATTATTATTACCGTAATATTTAGGCTCAATCAAGTTATAACCATTAACATTTAAAAAATAATACGATCTATTTAACTTCCCAACAATTTACTAAAGCAATAAAGTAATTTTATTTATAATAACACTTTTTTATTTTAGACTTTCGGATAACTTTGTATTCTTAAACATTTATTTTATAATACATTTTTATTTTTGATATGTAACGTTTCAGGAAGACTAAGATTTATCTTAAAGTCTAGCAGGAATTTTTGCTACAGAATTCCCAGTAATTGAAAAAATCTTTTCATTTTCCGATGAAGTAAGTAATTCTTTAAAAAGGGATCAAAATTAGCACCTCGCTTACCAGTGGATTTAAACATTTTAAAATCTGTCTTCAGCTTCTTTTTTTATTGACTTATTTTTTCTAATTACTTTGACTCATTTCATTCAATTTCAGGCTTAGTTAATCTTCTATGGTCATTTCCTTTTAAAAGTGACTATCGTATGCATTTGTTTATTTCTCTACTTCATCTTTGTTTGAGGTCGATGACGAGATGCCACCGAAAGTATGGTAATTGATTCTTCTGTGAAATAATAGACCGTAGTTTTTGAAGAGAAAGGAAAATTTGCTTCTCTTTTTATGGTGCTTTCTTGATTTTAGAGGTACTGTACAGTTGTACATGAATAGAACCAATATTTTTTATATCATCTTTTTTAATTTCTTTTTAGAAGAGCTTTAAATATTTCTTCTTATAAATGTATATTCAGATCTTTAATTTTTTTTACTAAAATATAGAGACACTTTAGCCGTGTGCAATACATCCAATAATGGTAAATCCTTCATGTACTTGGCCCAAATTCATTCGAATACATTCAAACAGTCGATGGACACTAATATACAACTTTCAAAGCATCTGCGGTTGCATGAGATAACTCAACGGAAGGTAGAATAGAAAAGGGCCACTTTACGATAGATAGGAGATTTATGTACAGTATATTAGATTATAGATATTTTTAGCAATACTTTTGTTCGTAAAATAGAGTATACTAAACATGTATTATACATATATAATGCCGGAAATCAATATTTGATTACATTTGTTAATAATGCATCGCTAATTTTATCCATACAAAATCGACTTGTTTTTAACTCTTTTCACTATAAATTAGGTCTTGTTTGAGTTTGAATGGTTAAAACATTATTATATTAGAGGTGTGTATTAATTGTTTGTCACGCAGTGGTCTTGCATTATTTATCTTGGCGTATTCATAAACACATATTGTCAACGTCTATGAACGCTTTTGGATGCATAATCACACATACTTGGTCCTATTGGTTATAAACGTCAGTTTGAATTTGGTTTTATTCTGCAAACCAATACGGTCAAATTCAAAGTAGTATCGTTTCAATAATTTTTATAAATTATTAGATTTAACTATTTTGACTTATTGGTGGGGATTACATATTTCATACATATTCTTTTAAACTACTCTGACATTACACTTATTTGTCTGGCTAGTGAAGCCGTTTTAAAATTGTTAGACTATGCTTAACAAAACACAAAATTTGCGGAGATATGCTCAAAATTGGATATTTCTGAAAATGTAAAATACCCCCAAAGTTATTTTTATGGGAAAATGAAATTCGCCATTTTGTTTGTCATGTTTTAAACCGTGTCTGGATGCAAAATTTAATCAAAATTGTTAGAGTGAGTTTCGAGAAAATTGACTTTTTCTCTATTTGACCTTCAATAACCTACCCTTAAATTTAGGGATGGATATATAATTCAAAAACCTCTCGGGGAAGACTTATAAGAGACCTAGATACCAAGTTTTAATCTAATCGGAAAAATGTTTTTGGCTTTAGTCAGAGATACAGAGAGGCAGATGGGCATATGACATCGCGAAAACAACTGTTTCGGTTTCAGGGTGTCACTAAACTTTGACATTTTATCGAAATCTTAAGTTAGATATTTTTGACGATCAAAACACTTCTATCTCTAAGGGATTGACAGAAAATAAAAAGGAGAATAAAAATATTCAAATAAGTTACTTCAAAATAGAGTAATAGACTTGGTATGTAGGCCTATAACGTTTAGATGTTAAACAAAAAATAAAAAGATTTTTTTTTGTTAGTTCTTCTGAGGTGAGGTTTACATATTTAATTTATTTTTAAATAATGTTTTAACAAATAATTATAATAATTATTCTTTCGCAAATATATTTTGTCTTAAGACTCTTTTCAAGTGCTCCAATTTGTTTGTGAATTATTCAAAAATTACTTATTAAGCCATGCATCAACTTACAATGGAATCAAATAAAATAGTCTTTGTACCAAATTTTTTTTATAGCTATACCATAGGATTTGTGCATTTAAATTACAAACCCCTAACACCACGCTTCAGTGTATTTGGGTGTGGAATAAAGCAACGCTATAAAATTAAGTAAATGTGTAAAGAGAAGTTTGGGGGATGAATGATTATAGTTTTAGAGATTAGCCGTAACTGAGCAATCTATTATATATAAAAATGAGTTGGTCTCTTGTCCTCTTTAACTCAAAAACTAGTCCACCGATTGCGCTGAAATATCGCATGAATATAGATTGGACGTCCGGTTAACACATGGGTTGTATATTTTCTTTTCAAATTAAACAAAATCAATGGTTATTAACTATTTTTGTATTAAACCATGAGATCAATTTTGTATGCTCTTGTTGAGTATAGAATCAATTATTTTCTGTCTTACTTGATCGCCAAATTAACTGCAATCTAAAGAGTAATTACATAATACATTTAAATCTAAAATCCAAAGAGAAACTATATTTTGTGTTGGCTATTTTGTATTCATATTAGAAGGCAAATCGTGTTTATTTAACATATATTTTATTATAAAACCTTCAATGATATTATATAATTTATATGACATCCTTAACTTTACATGTGACACCCAAATAACTCCCCTTTAAAGGTTTTCTCGTTTTTCCATGTACACTCCGTTTACCCTGAAAGGTAGCATTCTTACAGTACTTAGTATCAAGGGCATAAGGAGAATATAGTTTTGTCAGGCTCACAAATTGTAAGCTTATGAAATGATGTTAAGACTTATGAGAAATAAGAAAACTCTTTAAAAAAGTGGTGGTGGAACCTTATTTGTGTGAGGGGGAAGGAAGGAGGTATAGCAAGATTTTTTATTTATTTTTTAATGAATTATTTTCCCTCCAAGTTAATGCTTGAAAATTGGATGGCCTGGACCGTATTTGGAGTGGTTCTCAAAAGTGGAGTTTATGAAAATTATACTTTTTTAAAATAAATTAAAGTTGACCTCTCCCGATTTTTATAATTTTTTTATAATTTTAGAGGCTATTTGTAGTAGTCCTCCTCCAGCAAATGTTTTAAGATTGGATGCCTCTAAAAGCTATTTTAAGTAGCGCTATATCAGATTTTTCTTAAATTAGATTAACCAGAAATTATCTAGTGGTTCTACTCAAGAAATGTTGAGGCACAAAAAATCTATTTAGAGGGCTTCTCGCGTGAAGTTTTAACTATCAAAATTAGATACCTCTAGAAGTTATTTGAAGTGGTCTAGCCCCGACACATTTAAAAAAATTGGAGGCTTCTAGATGATAAACTAATATCGCTGAAGATCAGATTTCAGAATAAAATTAAGATAAAAAGTTTCACAAACTGTTTTATTTAAACACTCTTTTGCGATCAACATTAAAAACATCAGAAAATTTTGGAGAGATGGGAGGGGTTTGAATCCCATAAGCCCTCCATCACTTCACCCATGTTATATTTCTATCGTATAAGCTACGCCATAGTTTAACCATGCAAGGTAAACATGCTACCTTTCAGGGTAAACTAAGTTACAGACTCATATTGTGAAGGGCTACTTAATGGACCTAAGTTTATTGGTGTCCAGTTTTTAATTTATTAGGGTCGATAAAAATATGTAAAAAATAAAATTTAAACTTTGGTTGAAAAACTACCTCGTGTTAAAATTAAACTTACAATTCAACTTTGAATTTTTTTTCAATTTGTTCCTATTTGTTTCAAAGAGGTCAATAAGTATTACCCTTTGGCTTTACTACTATGGTATTGTTTATATTTAAGACAATCACAATTAAGCCTAATGTTAGGTAATATATTTTTGTAAAATAGTTTTTTTTCGTGTGAGAAAAATAAATTGCAAAATTAGGGAATTTCGGTTTTCTGTTAAATTAATAATAAATTTATGTATTTATTACTTAAATTTACTAAACTGATGGTAACAGATGTATGTTTTATGCATAGGTTTTGAATGTACTTGGGAACTATTGGGGGGGAAGGGGCTTAAGATAGTTCCAGACCCTCAGTTTCCCCTGTTCCAATGCTCCTGATAATGACCAACATAGTAGCCTTAAAACGCACCCCCACCCCCCTTTCCTTCCCAAGTTAATTGCGAAGACATGACCGGTGTGTACTGGGAATGACATTTAAAAAATGTTGTTTGCTTTGTGCCAGTGTTACCCTCTAAGCGTCTCTTACATCAATAGGCAGACTATGATGTGGGATGATTGAGTACCTCAACCTCGTACTTGTTAGTTCTTGTTCTATCGCCATATGGCCCTTGTTCTATTGATCAGGAACACCCAAGACGTTTGTCATCAGCGGGAGACAAGAGCTTACAAATGGAGACCAAATTAGAAGCCATACAGTTGTCTCCATTCACATTTTCATTTAGATCAAGAAACTCCAGTATGACGCGTTATCACTACGTTCACAGTCATGTTGATTCATTCTTCCTTTCACAGTCGAAGAAGGATGTAAGCGTTGCCAGTAAAAAATAAAATAAGAAAAAAACTTTTCTTTGGGGATGTTAAATTTAAGGAGTGGGTGGTGTGTTAGAAAAGACAATTTCAGTTTTCCGTTAAGTCCTTTTACAAAGTTTAACTAATAGTGTATGAACACCCTTAGGTAGATGGTACCGTGACACTTGAAAACTGCACTGAATTTTCTCATCATAATACCATCAAAAGGTTAATCTTCATCACCGTAAACAATGAACTAGTCCTGAGAAACACCATTCACTACCTGCGTTGCCGGCACTAGTGTAGCTTTCTCAGCTGATGAATCAGAGCTCTCTGGTATGAGAATGTAGAGTTCTCATCAGTGGCGTGTTAAGGAGTACTTACAGGGAGTAAATGATAACTTATTAGTTTTCTAAGGAGGTTTAAAACCATGAAATTATTAAAACAACTTCTAAATTAGTATTAGTTTTCTTTAAAAGTTTTTTGAGCTCCTTAAATAAATAGAGGTTTGCCTATAAAGTTCAAAGCTAAAGTTGCTTAGGTCTATTTTTTTTCATTATCTGTACACTATACACATTTTTATCTCCATGAGCATTAATTCACAAGTGTTTTTTATTGTTAATATACATAAAATAAATTAAGTGGTTAGTTTCCATACTCAAATTAAATAAGTATGTATTTATAAAATACTTAATTTAAATAGCTGTTGAGAAAAATGACACCTGTACATGGGTTACAAGTTCAATTACCTTGTACAGGTGTTATTATTTAATGTCTACTTAAGAATGAGGTTTACTTGCAAATAACTTTGAAATGACGTTCAAATTTAAAAGCAACTCGTAACTGGTGGTTAGGTAGTTTGTGCCTTGAAAGGTCTTAGATACTCTAAGTTTGTGTACAACTGAGAAAAAAGAGAGAGAATTAGTTGGATGGGGATAATTGTGCAACTTTGGAAATGAGCTACAGCTTATCACTTTCTTGGAAATACCTGAAATTTCTTTCCTTTTTCTTGATGATAGTGATTCTACCTACTTGTTAACTTCCCGTAAAAGAAAAGAGTAATATTTTTTATATTCATTCGGATCAATTTCTCCAAATGTAATCCAAAGTGAAAATAATGTGATGACTAATGACAATAGGTAGGTATCAAACAAATAGAAACAATTTTGTGGTGGTTACGGAACTAGTAAAGCATTATTCACTAACGTGTTGAATTTAATGTAACAAACATGAATAATACGTTTTTATTTTATAAATTTTGCCATACATTTAAATTGCTTAGCCATAACTAACCACAAACACACATGTTTGTTTAGAAAGTACAAATAATTCTAAACACACTATTGACGTAGCTTATTATTTATAATTAATTATAATTGTTTTATGTTTGATATTTCAAATGATGACAGGTTCACTTTGTCATGTCTACTGTCCAGTTTGATACTGAACCAAAAGTAAAATCTTGCTAAAATTGAATGAACAACAGTATTTGTATGTTTTTCTTCCATATTTGTACTCAGGATTTTAACTTTTTTGAACTCAAAATGTCCATAAAACCTAACGGTTATAATTCATTGTACACAATTTTTTTAACAAATAATTTATACCTATAAACTAATAGCTTTTTTATATGAACGCCTGAACATACCAAAAATAGCCGACAAAACTCTAAATATAAATTCTATTGTTGAACTACATTTAGTTTAAGAGATACACCTTTTATTTGATCAAAATAATTGGTCGAGTAACTTTAAATGTACCATATGTATATAA
>CABFVZ010001586.1:166907-183510 GCA_902151445.1 Timema monikensis | reverse complement strand
ATAATTAGTACTGGCTACTGGTACTCTATGTAAACCTATAATAATTAGTACTGGCTACTGGTACTTGATGTAAACCTATAATAATTAGGACTGGCTACCGGCACTTGATGTAATAGGCCTATAGTCAATTGTAGCTAATATTTAGGTAAAATGGACCCACATTTGCGCTGAGGCAAACGGGAACACATTAAGAAAAAACACACCTAACAACAAACGCAGAGCCTTACAACCCAGACCTCACCATCCCTAAAAAAAAAGGCCGTATCAAGGGGATGCATCAACGGAAGGGAGGTGTTTCAACCCTTCCCCCTCCAATTCTTGTTTGTTTTATTAATCATGTTTTTTGGAACACTTATAACTCCATATAGGATTTAAAAAAACTGTAAATTAGTTTTAAGAGAGATTAAATGTTAAAAATAATCCTTTATATACTCTGTGGGGAGTGTTCAAGGTCAAAAACATATTCAAGCACAACCCTGCCACCACACAAGACACGACGAGACTGAAGCCTTTGTTCACGTGCTCCATGATATGGGTATTTATATTAATTGATAGTTTTTATTTATTTTTGAAGTATTTAACATGCATGTTCTGAACCGATGGATTATATTAGCACACGAGAATTTCTATGAGCGAGCGCGAAAGGGCCTACCAATTTTGCCGGGAAAGGTATTTTCACATACCTTCCAGGGTTATTTTACGTGCCAAGAAAAGTCTGTCGACCTCAGCTGGATTCGAACCCACGAACGTCGGGTTATAAGGCAAGCACTTTACCCCAAGACCTCCAAGGACGAGTAGTTAAAATTATTTAATTTCCTAACAGTAAATTCCAGAGGTTGCTCTTGCAACTAAAGGGGAATTACCAGGGAGTCGAACCGAAACATGTGTTGTTTCTAATTCATGTACCGGTTCTGCAAACCAAAATTTTAAGTTTTCAATTAAAGAAAGATAAATGTCCCTATTATGTTCGGTTCTTAATTTGTTTCAGGTTCTTTCAACTTTTTATTTAATATTAATACTATCTCTATTATATTCGTAGTTGTTAGAAACATATTTTAAAAAATGACAACAAAATAAGGGTTATTTATATAAAAAGTTACAATATAGCTTGACAAAAAAAAACAAGAAAAGGAAAAATAAAACATCTCAAAATAAAATTAAGTTAAAGAAAGAAGGGCATAAAATTTAATTATAAAAAAATTATAAAAATTTAGAACACTAAAGAACCGTTAATAACCTCTATCACCTAAAAAAAGTATCGATTCTTATTCCGGTTCTTTAGCAATTTATTTTCAGACTTCCTGTTCCAGTTTCTTAAAAGTACCTAACTATATCGGTACTGATCCCGGTTCGACTCCCTGGTAATGACAAGGAACAGTTCTGATATATCGGTCTAAGTGCGGTTCGTGACCTTGAGTGTAAGGAGATAGAAGGGAAGGGGGGGGGTTTCCCCCGCCATTGTATCGTGGGTGTGAGTCATTCTGTTGACACTGTCAGTCAGTCAAGGACCCTGGAAAAAACATGTCGACTGACCAGATAAATGCTCGCTCGATAACACGGCTCTAAAGTTGGACATGGGAGTCTGAGATGACAAGGATACCGTATTATTATTATTATTATTATTATTATTATTATTATTATTATTATTATTTACTGAGTGGTTTGGTTTCCTGCAGGAAAATAACCAAGGATCTTGGTTACGGGATAAACACGTAATCTTGGTTGAGTACTATGGATTGTGACTAGAAAATAGGGATGTGGAAAAAGTATCGATACTTTACTGATATCAATATATTCTATTTTATTCGATACTGATACTTTTTAGCATCGCATGTTACTATCCGTTCGGGTTATACGCTTATGTACTAGTTACGCTAATGATGTTTTATGAATTAGGACCTTAAATTTAGAGGAAGTGTACCAGAATTTGCGTGGCGAGTTAAAAAAGACCCTCAGTACACCTGACCTAGATTCGAACCTCAATCTACCCGTCATCGGCAGTTTAGTTCAGGGGTGTCAAATTAGGTTGATCATGAGGCCCACATTGAACACTACGAGAGGGCCGCATTTCAAAAAGTTCAATATTGTCACCATCTTAAATGGAGAAATCTCGATTTTAAAATCCTTATTATAACAAAAATAAAATTAAGATTACATAAAATGTCAAGACTGATCCTATATTTGTTTACCAAAGATTTGAAACATTATATTTGCATTAAGTATGTGAGTGGCTTTATTTAAACCTCTTGTTGAAGTCACGTTCAAAATAGATCCCAAATGTGTGTCGGTAAATGTGTTCGCTCTGGTGTTAGTTCCTTTTCATAAGCCAAAACATACTTGTCTGCCGACAAATATTGCAGATGTTTGATGCGCAAATTTAACCATTTTTGGGAAAAAATCTTTGGTGAATAATAAGTAAGATTTGGTACACCAACCTCACTTGCTAGATTTAATGACCTATTTTTTAAATGACACAATCTCAAATGCTGTTTTACTACAACGTTTATAAAAATATGAATTAGGCCAAATTAGGTGTTGGTTCATTAAAATGTCCGCGGTCCGCACGGGATCGTGGCAGCACAAAGACAAATTTAATTTAGGTTAGAATAAATAAATGTTCATAAATTAGAAAATAATGTGAAGTGAAATAAGAATATAAGATTGAATATAAATTGAAATCTATTCTTATCTGTTCTTTAATTCCCTTGTTCGTTGTTCCTTAGGTGCACCTTAACGTATTGTAGATTTCCTTTATCTTTAGTCCTGATGATGGCGCCGATGTAGCGCCGAAACATGTTGAGAACCTTGGTTGGAATTGTACAGCATTTAAGGAACAAGGAACAATGGAACTAAAGAACAGATAAGAATAGAATTCAATCTATTCAATTTATATTCAATCTTATATTCTTACTTCACTTCACATTATTTTTCTAGTTTATGAACATTTATTTATTCTAACCTAAATTAAATTCGTCTTTGTGCTGCCTTAACTCACACTTGACTTAAACTCATAAGTTTATATTATACGTATTTTAATATGTTATATGTTATAATATGTGACGTATATTTTAATATGTTATCTATATATGTGTCGTATATTTTAATACGTTATTAACTTTTTTTGATACTATGATGGAAATCTAGTGAAGTTCTCAAAATAGTCAATTCATTCCAAATTTATGTTACTTATTCCGGTGTGTTTTATATCTTATATAGTAGTTTATCTTTGAACTTTATATTAAACTCCAATTTTCAAATTCTTTTTCCACATTGAATTCTATTATCACATTTAAGAAGTTGTTTCCTTACTACTTTTCATTATGTTTTTCAAAAAGAAAAAAGTAAAGATTGAGAATGCTGTCAAAAAATTATAAGATTTTTGTTGTTGTAATATTTAGTTACTATTAGAGATTATTATTAAATTTCTTGTTAAATAATATGTAGTTGTTTATGAAGAAAAGAAACGAAATTAAAAGTGAAAAGTGCAAAACAAATCTGTATTTATTAAAAATACAGTCAATTTCAACTTTATGCAATTAATAATAATATTTCTGGTAGCAACGATTTTTTTTTTAGGTAATTCGCGTAAACTAGAAATAAATGGATCGGTTGTTAATAGTAAGAGTAAAAGCGGTCTCACATATTTTCACTCGGGAACATTTTCTCGCCAAATTTTCTCTGAACTTTTTTAATATACTTATTACGAGACTCTAGAGCGTCTTCGGACATTTGTTTTTTTATTACAAAAACTTGCACTAATAGCAGGGTAGCAGCTAGTAGCAGCAGGAGTTTGTTCTTTTCATTAAATAATAATTGAATCTACAACCAGCAATGGTTCTGGTTGCAGAACTCTACAGAACTCATGAAATTTTATTTACGGCTTTAAAACTTTTCATTGCAATTTCACGTTCATTTTCTTACAAATCATTTGTTTATTGATATCACATAAATTATTAGTATACATTTTGTAATAAACGATGATATTATACTTACTTCCAGCTGTCAAATCAATTTTTTAGATTTGAAATTGATTTATTTTTATAGTTTTGGCGTCCTCTTGAATAAAACCTTTAGAACTCGGCTGCGAACATGACACGTCTTGCTCGATCTACACTAGGGTCACTTTTGAACTGTAGCGTAATAGCGGGAGGTATAAGCGACAGGACCCTCCCTAGTCTAAAATTCGACCTTCGTAATATTACTCAAACTAATCCCCCCACTTCAAATCCCCGAAATCGAAACTTCATTTTTCGACTTTTGGCCAGCTTTTTGGGATTTGCCCCCACTGTGGGGTGGGGCGGAGGGCACGCTCCCCCTTTAAGAACACTTTTAGTTAGTTTTTACAATGATAATTAAAAAACTAAACCAATTAAATCTATGCTATAATCACTACTGTTGTACTGTTAAGTAATATCTCACTAGCCAGTTGCGTCGAGTGTCAATCACTGTCAATAGTTGATTTACATTTTTAACATATAATTGTGGTGACCTGGTGGTGGTCTAGAGGTAAGGTGTCAGACTTCTGTGCTGGCGGCCAGGGTTCGATCCTCGGTCCCGGCACAGATTTATCTGATTACCAAACCCTTCCTTCACTTCTGACAAGACATCTTGTGAATGTGGGGAATGCCAGGCCTCCACCGTGGTTCGGATTCCACGTTAAACTGTAGGTCCTTCATTTCATCTCACAATCACCCTACCATTACACATTAGCGTAAGTGCGTATAACCCGAACGGGTAGTAAGATGCGGTGCTAATAATAATAATAATAATAATAATAATAATAACATATAATTTAATTAACAAAAACATAATAAACTATGAACTTGTTTTTTTTCAAACTTTCCAATTAATTTATAAATTACTATCAGAGTTTGAAACATTTTCTCATCAGAATTTCCTGAGGGGGAACCTCCCCCAGCTCGGTCCCATTAGAGCAGCGGTGCCCCCTCCCCCCTCGCAAAAATCCGGGCCGCGTCCTTCCCTTACGGAAATCCTGTATCCGCTCCTGCGGATAATTTGGCAACATTGCCACGACTACGAGCTAAAGATTCTTCTTGTTCGACAATACGTTGACAGGTCACAACGTACACACACCATCAATGTATTGTTCATTATGCTAGTAAAATGTTAAAAAGTATTATTTTGTTTCAGAACATTTTGTAAATTAAAATAAATTAACATTCAAATAACCAAAGATATTATTTATGACCCGCCTCGGTGGCGTAGTTGGCTAACGCGCTTGTCGTGTTGAGCTCGACTGCTGAGGACGGGGAGATCGAGGTTCGAATCTCGGTCANTTTCCTAAATGGTTTTCCACTCTCCCTCCACGCAAATGCGGGTTCACTTCCTCTAATTCAACCTTCCCAATTCCTAATCCATTAGCGTAATTAGTACTTAAAGCGTATAACTCGAATGGGTAGTAAGACGCGGTGCTAATTATTATTAAATTATTTATGCTTTTTGTGAGGATTACTCCGTCTAAATATCATACTCTGAAAATTGAAAAATGACATTCGATTACCGTGTCCAGGTGTCATTTTTCAATCTTCAGTATAAAATAAATTAATACTAATCTTAGAGGGGATTAAATATAAATAGTGGCCTATCGTCATTGTTTAATTATTCCTCACGTATAACAAGCCCTTATGGACAATGATTATAGACGTTTACAAAATGAATTATAATTATTTTGTATGTACTCCTTGCTTATTTTAATCCACGATTAGCTATTTAGTTTTTTTTATGTATAAAGCGTTGAGTCTCAAAACAAGTAGAGAGCTACTGGTTTGTCACGCACGCTTACTGCTTGCTATCAAGACGTTTGTATCGAAACAGAAAGTTAATGGAAACATAAAAAAAAACCCGACTGCCGTACCTCATACCTGTTTTAATTCTTTCACTGTGAACTGAGCTTCGCATTAAAGGGCGGGAAAACCCTGGCCAGTGTAACCAACCTTACGCAATCTAAAGCCGACATTGTTGCCAACTACACGGACCTACCTGTTGAGGGAATACAGGTCAATGGAAACATTTCATAACAGTCATGTGATGATGACTTGGGGGTATTGGGGGGAGCTCTGGAATATTTTATTGTTCGACGCTACAAGTAGTAAAAACTGACTGAAATAGGTAGTGAAATTAGGAACTCATATTCTATAATACTTAGCACCGCGTCTTACTACCCGTTCGGGTTATACTGCTTTAAGTACTAATTACTCTAATGGATTAGGAATTGGGAATGTTGAATTAGAGGAAGTGAACCCGCATTTGCGTGGAGGGAGAGTGGGAAACCATTTAGGAAAAACCACCCTCAGTTCACCCGACCTAGATTCGAACCTCGATCTCCCCGTCCTCAGCAATCGGGCTCAACACGACAAGCGCGTTGGCCAACTACGCCACCGAGGCGGGTCATATTCTATAGAGTCAATTTTAAAACCGTGATGGTAAGTAGAGTTGCAGGTTTGAGCGGGGCTTTCAATAAATAATAATTTTAAAATCATGTTATTTTTATTAAAATATTTTCTTCTTTGAGCAAATACACATTTGGATACTGCAGTTGAACAGTTTGTTCATGTTTGTCTTGTAAATTTAGTACAACAAATTAACTATAGTTTTAACTGAGAACATTGTTGCATGAAACCGGTGTTAGATGCGAGATAAGGCCCGTATTTTTAATATCTATAACAAAAAATATGTATGGCTGAAATTAAAAAAAAAGCATTGTTTCAGTAGGTTTAATTTAGTTTACTACACATAGTTATCTCAACAATTCTCTCGAATATTTGTCATGAGCATCACCGAATTTAAACAAATTCAGGATCTTTGGATTAGTACATTAATGCTCTTACCACTGAGCTATACGTTAATCGTCCCGTGTCATTTATCACTCGTATTTTAAGGCAGAGTCTATGATGGACGTGTGAAAATCATCAGTTACATATAAGCATTTAATTAAGATTGCGATCTTGTGAATGTGGGGAATGTCAGGCCTCCACAGTGGTTCGGATCCCACGTTAAATCTGTAGGTCCTTCATTTCATCTCCCAATCACCCTACCATTACACATTAGCGTAAGTGCGTATAACCCGAACGGGTAGTAAGACGCGGTACTAATAATAATAAAGATTGCGAGGCGGCTTGGTCTAATTTAACGCGACACTATCGTGCTGGACCAGACTACCGATGACAGGGAGATCAGGGCTCGAATCCCGGTTGGGTGTGCTGAGTTTTTTCTTAAAGAATTTTCCCCTCTCCCTCCACGTAAATGTGGGTACACTTTCTTTCGATGCAACCTTCCTCATCCAGGGCCTGAACCAGGCTATTCCCTGAAAGGGTGAGCGGTCGGGATTATTATGAGCAGGGAGGGTGGGGGTGCGCGTGGCCAAGTTTTATGTGTGAGGAAGGCGCAAGCGCGGGGGTTGGGGGCTCTCACGTGATCGGGTCAGTGGAAGATCTCCCAGAGGAGATTCTGACGGAGTAAATATTCTTCAAAATTTGAGCGTAATTTAGAAATTAATTATAACATTTGAAAAAAAAATCATAGAAGTTCATCGTTTATTTATGTTTTTGTCATTTTTGTTCATTAAAATTAGGCCTAAGTGCTAAAAATATAAAGCAATTTTTGACAGTGGTTGACATGCGAAGCAACTGGCCAGTGAGATATTTTTTATTATTGTTGTTAATACTTACTAAACAATTCTTGAAAGGGGGTGGGGGATCCATCCTTGTCCTTATCCATAATTAGTTACCGTAATTAGTACATACTACATTTGCCTATAAACTGAACAGGTAGTAAGACGCGGTACTAAAAAAATATCGCGAGCTATCAGATAACTCAGCGACTGTCGACTCGGGAGTAAGTTTTATGCTGCCAATATAGTACAATAACAATCGTACAAACGCGCAAATCATGATGGATTAAATAGACAAGCTATTATATTTGTTAATTAAGGTTATAGGCGCACCTAAATATCATATTAAAAAATATCAACAACTCCTGGATAGCTACAGTAGCCCCATGGCTTCTTTGGTGCTGACTGATAGCTCACAGCTGTCTTCTGTCAGTCAACATTTAGGTATATACCTACATTTTGACCGTCAGAAGTGACAGCTGCCAAACACATGCTTTTGCAGAGCATATGGTTCATCATAGGGATACATAATTTGGTCTGGTAGCTTTTCAAAGCTTTTTGCTGTCAGCTGTGAGCTGTCAGTCAGCACCAAAGATGCTATGGGGCTACTGTAAGTGGTAAGAGCATTGGTGTACTTAGCCAAAGGTCTCGGGTTTGATTCCCGTGTCCAAGTGTCATTTTTAAATTTAAAGATTATGATATATGTATAACTGTAATTAACAAACATAATAGCTTGGCTATTTCATCCATTGTGATGCGAGCATTCGTACAATTGTAATTGTACTCATTGGCAGCGTAATGCTCACCCAAGTCTAAGGTGGCTTGTATTATCTGATAACTCGTGATCTTAATTGTTGCCGATGATTTCCGCACGTCCTTAAAAGAGTGCCTTAAAATATGAGTGATAAATTACCTTAAACACGGAACGATTGCTGATTAGTTCAGTGGTTAAGGCATTGGCGTACTAAGCCAATGGTCGCAGGTTCGAGTTCCATGTTCAGGTGGAATTTTTCAATTTAAAGATTCTAGATACATTATATCTGCACATTTTTAGAAGGTTCTTCTAAATATTGAAGCTTAAATTAATTGAAAATGACCTATCATATTGTTTTAAAATTATAATTTCATTTACCATTTGAAAGAAAGTGATAAATTTAAGTGATAATACAAATTCATGAGTTTCCTGCTTTAGAAAGGCTAACTAACGGAGGCGCTATATTTTTTTCGACTTTATCCAAATAGTACATAGGTTCTCTCAAAGGTAGCAGGCTTAGTTAGATTAAATTTTTAATCTGTAGAAATAGTACAAAGTTGTCTCATAGAGGGGTCTGTATGTAATTAGTCGCTATAATGGGCTAGGAATTGGGAAGGTTGAATTTAAAGAAGATGAACCCGCATTTGTCTGGAGGGAGAGTGGAAAACCATTGAGGAAAAATCACCCCCAGTTCACCCGACTGAGATTGGAACCTCGATCTCCTCGTCCTCGGAAGTCTAGCTCGACACGAAACAAACGCGTAAGTTAACTACGTCACCGAGGCTGGTTAGGTATTAGTTAATTGTATTATAATCAACTCATGGGTGTGTATTAGAAATAAAACTATTTCTTTACAGTATTTATTCACATTTTTATTTAAAGATTGTTTTACACCAAACGAATTAATTAATTTGAGAGAAGAATGTAATGTCTATTGATTTAATTTCAAAGAGGAAGTGTGGAAAGTATTTGGTAATTAATTATAGCGTCAATTATTAGAACTTATCGAAAATACAGCGATTTTTGTTAAACCTATAAATTATATTAGTAGCTTGACAAGTTTTGTGTTTTCACTGTTGTAAGTTGGAAAAACATATTACACGAGAGTGTTTTGTTTTTTTTGCAAACTAGTACGTAAATAGTTCATAGTTAAAATCCAGTATGAATTGATACACACAAAGAAGTTTCCGTGCTACGTATTTGGGATGTCTGTATTCTGTATGTTTCCACTAATGAGATAGTAATGAAGAAAGAAAAATTTAGAAAATGTATCTATATTTTCGTTGAGAAAGAGTAAGAAACCTTTTAGGGAAAAAAATCTCAGCATCTCAGGCGAGATATTATCCCCGAACTCCCCGTCACCAACAGACTAACCCTTGATAATACGAGAATCACGCCCTTATCCGCGTGCCCACTGATACAACTAGCCTGGTATTGAATAACCTAAGAATTTATATTATATATGCATTTTTTGACTTGTGAGTTTGGCCTTTTTTTCTCTCTCCATTTTTCAATTCAAAAAGCACATCACTGACCATATTTATAATCAGGTTTTACTGGAAATAAATATAGGTCTAAAGTGTGGCTTAAAGAAATAAAATGTGACTTGAATCAATTTAAAAGAAAACACTTGTGTCAAAGATTCGATTCATTCCACAAGTCAGGGATTTCCCAAACTAAAAAAAATACTAATTCCAGACGGGGCTTTTCCGAGCCTTGACAGCCATTTAGTGGAATAACAATAACAAAAAAACACAATTAATAACAGTACCAAGGTCACGCATCTTCTACAGGCAACTAAAAGGCACAAGGTGAAAAATACTATGCTGAATCTTGTTTGGACCGAAACAAATATTGTTGCACAATGTTTTTAATCCAAATGTTTTGCAATTCATTCTAAAGTGTATGGAAGAGGGGCAGTGGCGGCTCGTAGCTAAAATTAGCGGGGGTGCTGCTCCAGAAAATGTTTAGCCTTTGTTTTAAAATTGTGTTAAAGGAAAAAAACATGTATAAAAAGAAAATTTATTCAAGAACTTGATAAAATCTCAACAAAAAAACCAAACTTTTTTACTTACTTTAACTTAAATTGTTACAGTTAAAGCTTGATCTATTCATTTAAAAATTAAATCCATTCCATTCTTCTTGTTTTAATTTGCGCAAAAAGTTCAATAATTTTCTCCTTGATCTCTGAATGACAATTGAGGAACTTTTTCTCCATTGAAGCGCATTTAGTCGTTCTGTTAAATAAAAGAACCGAAAAAGAAATTGAATCAAATAGAATCGCTGGAAGCAGAATAATAATCTAATTCTTCACTCTTCTACACTTTATCACATTCAAGAATATGGTACACGGTTTTTAAGAACAACACATGCTGAGTAAAAGAAAACTTTCTTCCACCATCACGCCAGAGCCGGCACTGCGAGAGCAACAGTGCTCTCTCTACCTGGCAGTCCCGCCTTTCCCACCTCCTCCTTATGTGTGCATGCGCACAACAGTCAAACACCACGTCGCTGGCACTGTGAAGCGCACAGTTCCATACAAAGATTTTTGTACCTTTTTCATAAACTGTGGGATGGCTACTGAAGTACTGACATTATGCTTAAGGAATATATATTGTACTACAAAAATAAAGGAAAAATGACTCATTATATTAAATATTATCGATAATATCAAGTGGAAACTGGGGCTGCTGCAGTTCCGCAGTGCCTATACACGAGCCACCACTGAAGAGGGGGATAGCTTGAAGAAAATTCACCCACATTAACTTAAAGATTGGATGGGGGTGGGGTCCAATAAAATGTCTCGCATTGGTAGGTGCGCGGACTAAATGTACGGATCATATTATTCGGCTTTCCGGTGACGGGGAGGTCGGAGTTGAATCCCGTCCGGATGTATTGAGGATTTTTTCCTTAAATGGTTTTCCATCTCCCCTTGACGAAAATGAGAAGAAATTTCCTCTAATTTTCACTTCTCTCATCCTTAGCCCACTAGTGTAGTTACATTCTTATAGCCTGAACGCGTAATAAGATGTGGTGCAAAGAAAAAAATGATGAACGTACACAGTGAAATGATGAAAGTACACAGTGAAATGATGAAAGTACACAGTGAAATGATGAAAGTACACAGTGAAATGATGCTGGTTCCAGTGCAGCCTTGTCAGGATTCAAACTATGAGCTGTGGCCAAATGTGATAACGATGAGAGGCCGATACCGACGCTGTGTGTCACGATGGTTAACTTCTTGACCTGATAGGGCAAGGAAGTGAAGGTGTCCATGATTAAAGACCTGTAAAGATGATATAAAACGACTTTTTGTGAGAAATAAACTCTCTTACAATGCCCCCCGCGGGATTTTGAAAACTTTCTCTTTCACTTTCATTTTCACCATAAACGTTGGTAAANAAAAAACCCTCTTACTATGCCCCCCGCGGGATTTTGAAAAATTTTTTTTTAACTTTCATTTTCACAATAAACGTTGTGAAAAAAAAAAAAAAAAAGAAGACAAATTTGATTATTTGAATTTTCATTTGGGTTTAAAGGTCAATACCATTCTTAAATAATATTTTTGTGGGGTTAAAAAAACATTTTTGTGAATGTTGAACAAAATATTTAATGTCGGAATTTGTAAGAACTTTATTATTTTTAAAATTTATTTGAAGTATTTAACGTGCACTTTCTGAACCTACTGACTATATCAGCGCACGAGAATTTTCTAAAGGCGAGAGTGAAAGTGCTGAAGAATTTTTTTAAGAAAGGTATTTTCACATACCTTACAGGGATCTTTTACATACCACAATCGACATGAGAGCAACGGCTTTACTTCTCCTCCGAAGGAAGTTGATTGTGCTACGGATTTTTAACCTTAAAAAAATATCAGTTAACCCCACAGCTGAGTTTGAACCCACGCACATCGGGTCCTGAGGAGAGCACTTTGCCCCAAGACCACCAAGGTTGAGCGGGTTTTGTCTACATCGCTTCTTACTAAATGGTCGGATTTTACGCATACCGGTCCATTTATTAATCACTCTAATGGGACACGGCTGAGGAAGGTGTAAGTTAACGGAAATGTACCCGAATTTGTGTATAAGGAGAGCGGAAAACCACTCGGAGAGCAACATCTCAGTACATCCTGCTGAGATTAAAATACCCATCTCCTCATTACTGTAAAATCAGACTAATTAATTTTGAATTGTATTCTGCGTTCTCATGGGGTGCAGCGAAATTAAACCCATTGGGTATTCTTCGTTTAAAAATATTTTAGCTTGGTAATTTGTACCTAGCTACCAGTAGTGTAGTTGAAGGGTTTGGAGGGAGGGGAAGGAAAGGGCGAATGCCCCCTCCCCATCCTTTTTATCAGCGAGAACGCAGGAAAGCATACAATTCTCTTTCTACTCTGGGCTCTATTATACTTTGAGTCTTGTACGAAAAATATTTTAATTAAAGCATTATAATATAATTATGCCTCTGTATACCTTTATTTTGCCGCTATAAGGGGAAGGGGGCTCTCTCCCATTTCTTAATTTTATTTAGGAATTCATAACCCTCATCCAGTCTTAAAAATCCCTACAAACAAAACAAAAAATTTTCCTCCACGAATTGGAATGATAGATCCAAAAGTTCCATGTTTCCTTTTAAATTCCAGCGGCCCAGATGATGACTCACCTTCTTGCCATGTTACATCAATGAACATTCCACATTCCACATTCCACACACACACAGTCGCGAGTGCTGACTCATATCGGCAAGGTGACGTCATTTTATAACCCCAACCCCTTTATACCGCTCGACCCACACATCCTCTGTATTGATCTCGTTAGAAAAGCTTTCTTTCGTTTACATTTGAGGGGCTAAGCGTTGGATTACCTCTTTTATGTCAAAAACTCATGGGAGGATCCATGAGCCCTCCCCAAGGAAAATTTTAGAACTTGGATTACCCATAAAGTTATTTGAAAGAGGTCTATAATTTTTGTGTAGAATTTTTATTGATGCCTTTTTTGCCATCATGTATGGTAAGAAAATGGTAGGAATAGCAGTTTATAAAATGTAAAGTTACATATTAAAATTTTTATTTTTAAGTAAATGTAAAATAACCTTTTTCTAACATGGTTTATATTTGGGCAAGTCTCTGTTGATGCCCAATGCTCCACATCAGGAGTTAAATAAATTAATAATAATTATGTATAGGCTGTACTTAATTACCATTTCCAAGAAGATGGTGACTGTTTTTTCTAAAATATTGGTTGGTTTAGTTTTTGCTGTTGTAGAAGACACATCAATTTAACTGTCCATTATGGCCATGATGTATCCAAGCGTAATTTCAATGTAATTTGCTTACTATAAAATTAACTAGAGATGAGCCAATTCCTACATTTCCCGAACTTGAATCTTACATTTTCTTTAGAATCTTGAATCCTCAAATCTTTAAAAATAAACGATTTCAATTAAAATTGGAGTTAAAAAGGTATTTAAGGCTTGGTGTTATTGGCATATATTTTGTTTGTCATGTCTATTATATCATTAAAACAAAAGAAAACAATTTCTCAATAAATTAATTGTATTAATACAATTTGGTTCTTTATTGTGAGATTTTGTTAATCTCTCAACTATACCTGCAAATATAATTCGTTTCACCAATGCTTAAAATTGTTTTACCAAGTTTGAGTCTACATAATTGGATTCAAAATATTTTTTTTGAGATGTTCACGAATCCTAAGTCTCTCTAATACCATGGGATTCGAGAATTAAAAAAAAAAGAAAAGAGTTTAATATGGTTATTTAAAGGAAAAATGTAGGAAAGTTAGTTTGTAGCTTATTATATAGTTTTATTTGTTCTCAATATTGAAAAAATGTAACTATATTGATAAAATTAATTTGTCAGTCATTGAGACACACTGCCAAAAATTATTGTTGCTGAATATACTATTTTTCATAAGATTATAATGATATGAAAGTGACTTTTAACTTTAGTAAGTGTCAGACACCTATCTTCTTATGAGATTCCACCATACGCCTGCATGTCCATAGAACCTCAATCTTAGATTGTTGAGTAAATGAAAGAATCAGTGCATTGTTAAGGTTATTGAGTTGCTCCCAGTGTAGTTTTTTTTACTAATTTGAAAATATCGCTTGAACCCACCTGCATTTATTTCAGTGTTATATTCTTAGGTTTCTTCAAAAGTAGATAATTTTCTATTCAAGCGTTTTTTTAAAGTTATTTTCTAATGAGCTTTTCTCTAAACCTTTACACCTAAATTTTCTCTAGTCAATGGACTGATTGTTTATACATTGTTAAAAAAATAAAAATTAGTCCATTCTTACAACTACACCAGTAAGGTGAGGTGAAAAAAAACATAAGTTTGAAAGTATAATGGCAGTTTTTATGGTGAAAAAAACTTTTTGGGTAAAATAAATTAAATACTGCTTCTATTTTCTATTCATAGTAATCTTACTAATTCTTGAATATTTGTCATAAGCACAATGGTGTTCTAACAGAAAGATTTTTAAATAAAGTTAATCTGAATTGTTTGTTTTTTCATGTTCCTATTTACTCATTATATCCTGTTATTCTTTACCTATTTAATTTTTCAGTTTCTTGTTTGATAAAAAGTTGATTTTCTCATTTCACATGCTCTCCCATCCCATCCCCTAGTGAGTTTTGATAGAATGAAACATAGGTTAAGGGGATTAAAGGGTAAAAATTGATTTCCTTCAGGAGGAAGACATTATTAACTTATGGTCCAGTGGCAGCAAAGTAACATATGATCTGTCTTCTTCTTCTTTACATTGTAAAATCCATTTGTGTTTGTTCCTTTTATTTACTTCCCATATTCCTACAAATTATATATAAAAAAGATAAGTATCCATACAGTTTACAAGATCATAAAGTAAACAAGACTGAAATGGTATGGGGGGATAGAAAAGGAGAGGTTGCCAAATAGAATGATTGAGATGAAGTATGTAGGTTAAAATACTGCAAGGGAGGCCAAGAAAGAGATGGGAAGAGCACATTACAGAAAGTGTGCACGTGAGAGGAAGATGAAGACATTTTAACTAAATTGACCCAACCACAAGATGGAAACAGCTGCTGCTGATGATAATATAGTAAAAAATATTTTTTGGCTAAAATAGATAAGTTTAGTGAACTTCTTACTTAGATTATTATTATTATTATTAGCACCGCGTCTTACTACCCATTCGGGTTATACGCACTTACGCTAATGCGTAATGGTAGGGTGATTGTGAGATGAAATGGAGGACCTACAGTTTAACGTGGGATCCGAACCACGGTGGAGGCCTGGCATTCCCCACATTCACAAGATGTCTTGTCAGAGGTGTAGGAAGGGTTTGGAAATCAGATAAATCTGTGCCGGGACTGAGGATTGAACCCCGGACCCCAGCACAGAAGTCTGACACCTTACCCCTAGAACACCTCTTACTTAGAGTAATCTCAACAGTTACCGAATATTTCAGCATGAGCATAATGGAATTTGAACAGAAAACTTTCAAATGAAGATACACAATTCTGGCCCAATTCTGCGATGACCACCGAATAATTATTCAAGAATAATTGTTGAAATCACTGTGTAGAAAATTTAACTAAATATATCATATTGCAGCAATTTTTTGTTTTTGGCAAAAACTATGTTGATTTTAAAAACTTCAAACTTACTCGCATTACTTCCCATTTCAACTTAAAGGTACACTGTTTACCCTGAAAGGTGCTATGCCTTGACAGGTTATACTGACCCTATCTTATAAGCTATACCATAGTGGAACAATGCAAGGTAAGATTGCTACCTCACAGGGTAGACGAAGGGTAAATTATTATGTTACTACTAAGGTACAGATTAAGATATCACGAGTAGCATAAAAGCTACATCACTTCTGTAAAATATTTGACATGAATTACAGTATAATTTTCATATGAGCTTTATATGAAAGTGACATTTTATTAATACTAATAATACAGTGAAACCCGCCTCGGTGGCGTAGTTGGCTAACGCGCTTGTCGTGTTGAGCTCGACTGCTGAGGATGGGGAGATCGAGGTTCGAATCTCGGTCGGGTGAACTGGGGTTGGTTTTTCCTAAATGGTTTTCCACTCTCCCTCCACGCAAATGCGGGTTCACTTCCTCTAATTCAACCTTCCCAATTCCTAATCCATTAGCATAATTAGTACTTAAAGCATATAACCAGAACGGGTAGTAGGACCGGTGCTAAA
>CABFVZ010001586.1:141886-162861 GCA_902151445.1 Timema monikensis | reverse complement strand
ATAATGATGCCGAAACTTCCACTTCTAAGAAACTAAGTTTTCTTTCAGAAGGGGGGAAAAAAAAGAGATAAATAGAGTACAAAGCCGAATAAGGCGCATTTAAGGCTTTGATTCATAAAATAGGCAAAAACCAACAGAGTAGGCAATTATGGAACTATAAATATAGCATATTGTAATTCTAATAACATGAAATAAATATATATATCAACAGCATGTTTTACAATCTAGGAAAAAAATAAATAAATAAAAAAAAAGCAAATAGGCAGAATTCGGTCCCTAGTTATCACATAAACTAATCTAATGACAATTGGTCTCTATTGTTCTATGTAATATTAGTTGCAAAACTTGTCATCCAAGGGGTTATAATTTTATAATCATGCTGGAGAAGAAATTGATGATCTTTTATCACTGATGGCTTCAAATAAGCCTATACATTTTAAACACTAGCTTCCTTTGCTACAAGTAACTATCAGCTTCAGTGGTCAAACTATCTAAGGCACCACACTTGTGTTAGACTGGCCTGCTGACGACTGGGAGATTGGGGTTCAAATCTCGGTCTGGTCTATTGAGAATGGTTTTTATTAAATAAGAGTTTCCCACTCTCATATCACAAAAATGCCGGTAGATTTCCTCTAAAACCTTCCTTTAATTATCATATGTACCTATAGCCTGAAACCCTACTTCCCTCAAACCCCCCCTCTTCACACACATATGCGCACACCCATACACCTGCCTGTGGGAGTAGAAATATATTTTTAAAAGTATGTTTGAACCTACTGATGTTATATCTCAACAACTTTCACTCCAAAATCTCTTATAAATATTTAGTAAAGTGTAGAATTTACTTTTTTCTTGAATTTGAATTTTAGGAAACCTGATAAGCATATTAAGTGTTTGTTCCATCATTGGTGTGATTTCCTCTCTTTGATTCCCTTTATTTAGTAAATTTATCGTCTAAAATTAAGGTTTTAATTTGCTCCTTCAAATGTATTGAGCTAAACCACCAGTAGATATCATTTTAGTTCCAAATATAGCTTTTATATTAAAAAAATTCTAATTTTCTTTAATCCTTGAATTTCAACTATTATAAAGAATTCCAAGAGAACATCCTTATTAATAGCCTACATATTGAAAACTATTCATTTTTATTATACACAGTAACTCCTTCTATTACATTGTGTTATGTTCCTGAGAAATTCAACTTAATGGAAAACGATGTTATAAAAATTACGTTTTTCCATAGAAACCAATGCAAAGTCTATGTGTTAGGTTATAAGCCTTATCTCCCATCCCAAAACTTACAAAGAAGTGGTGCAGGTAACAAAAAACTTCACACTTAACAATTTCAGGGGTGTGGCCTCTGACCTGGTCTGCGTGACTCATTGTATCACATGGGTACAAAACAGGTAGTTTGGTTGGGCAACATGATAGCAGGAATTACCGTATAATTATTCATCAAAAGATTTTCATTTTGAACTTCCAAGGAAAACCAGGAAAACCAGGAAATTTTTAAATAAAAACTAATTCTTAACTTAAGAACTGGTAGAAGAGCGTTGTAAAGAATCAAACCCATCTTTAATTATATTAAATATAGCACATTTCAACTTTGAGACTACATTAGGTTTTAAAATAAACTTTCAAAATATGTACACATATTTTGTTACTAATGCTGTTCATGTTGGCTCAACATATATTTTGTTAGATTTGTTAGTATAGAACAAGAATAATGACACCATAACACTGAAAACTAATAAGATGTTTATTTACAGAGCAGAAGTTAGAAAAAAATAAAAATGTGTAAAAATAATTAAAAACTAGATATTTGTGACAATAATGTTTGTGAACACTTCTAAAGAGTAATGTTTGCAAATATACATTCATATATTAGAAATATAAAGTTCTCACTATGTGATAAAAAGATACACTTAAGTTAACACAACATAATTGTACAATATGTACATGCTCACAATTGAAACATCAGATTAAACATAATAGTAAAAATACATACTGATTTTTAAATAAAACTAAATCATCAGAGTAGATACGCTTTATAAGTTTTGTATTTTCAACATTTTTAAGGCAAAATGGGTTTTTTCCATACAAACCTTACATTCAAAGCTATACATTACAAATTGTGCCATTTACAAATAGCTATTTTGAACATGTTTTCACCCGTGCAGCCGCTATTTGTATCAATAATGAAATAGATTGTGTTTATTTTAAAATGAGCACAAATAAATAAAATTTGTTTACACTGTATGAGTCTTGAAAATTATCATGCACATTTCTGAAAATTCCAATGATTAAATAAATTTTCCATACAACATCTTTTGAGTTGACTTTTCAAGGTTTTTCCCTGTTTTCAGATGGGCATCAACCCTGATGATAATGTGAAGATTGTACACTATTTTGATTTTTAAATATTAAGTTTAATTATTGGTGCAAATGACAAGTGTATTATAAACACAGACAAACTTGCAACTTGGCTGCCATCACCAAGTAGGCAAGACCAGATTACAAGTATGGTCGTGCCCTTACACACAAATATTATTTCCCTAAAACATTAGTTTGGAAGAATCAAGATTGTAAACTGAAACAATATTCAAACTGATACTTCAATTAATGAGATACTTATCAAAACATTTTTGACAACAATTTTTAAAGACTGCTTAAAAATAAACATGCGAGGGAAGATAAATAAAACATTTTGTAAATTCACAGTAATACTTAAAACTCAATTCAAAATGTTAAAAAAAGTGATGTAAAATGATTATCTGATCATCCAAGACCATTATTATCAAATCAAACTATACAAGTATTTTGGCAACTCACCACACACAATAAAAGTTACTCGTAAAAAAAAAAATTGTGCATTAGGTGCTTTAATATTTCTGCAAGTGTAAATTGGCATAGCAATTAAAAAATATTGGCGGGGATTGGGAGGTGAGGGGGAAATGTACAAGAGATACAATAAAAAATTAACCATCCCCTAACTAGATTGCACTTAGGGAATAAATAATTGAATGCAATCTACTAGGCTCGATGCAAACCTAAGTGAAAATATGCTAAGATTTAATAATATTTAGCACAGACCAACCGAGTTGGTCACATACACTTGTCTGTTATCTTATCGTTATTAACTATAATAATTAGATTCCCTTAAAGTTACAGATATTATAACCAAACAAAATTTTAGTAACAAAAATGCTATTGTTGACACATTTATCAAGGGAAACCAACACTACAGTACATACATTTTGCCAAAGACTCTTAAAGTGTTCCAAGTGAGATAAAATATTCAATAATGCTAACAACAATTTAGTATGAGATTCACAAACACATTTAAAAAAAAACAAGTTAAGAGAGATTCTTCCTGAGCAAATATCCCAAAAGTTTAAATCACTCTCTTAAACTATTAATTACTACACTTTTAAATACCGGTATAAAATTGTACCATAAAGCTCTAGTTAGCAAACCAAATATGTCATGTCCGATAATAGTCTTAGGAGACAATACCAATACTGAAAACCACTCTATAATGAGGTTAATATTACATCACCATTCCCTTATGCTGTTATTGTTAGTAGTTAACATGTGTGTAGTATATTAACATACTATTCTCTTAAAACAAAATGTTTTAATCAGGAAGATACAACTAAGAGGTTTTAGTTTGTTAGCCAAGAGTCATCTGCCACAAGATGGAACCACAGTGAAAGTTGTCCAAGGAGAAAAATAATGGAAACCATGCAGTGGACAAATTTTCTCTCTAGAGCAAACTAATATTTGTAGTATATTTAAAACAGGGAATATATTAATACTAAAGTTTAAACTGAATGTGTAATTAGGGTCGATTAACAATTTTTTTTACTAACAATAAACCTACAAGTAAAGAGAATTTTTAATTAAATAAGGTACATGCAAATTATTTTCTAATAGAAACACAATTTTGAGTAATGGCCCCTGCACAATGAGTTTTATGTGCACTCATATGACACGTTGCGTTTGTTTTCACAAAGTTAAACAACCAAAAGTTAAAAAATATGTTCCCAAATTGACAATGATTTATAATGAAATGGAATCAAACAAAATATTGGTGTTAAATATAAAACACCATAAAGCACCTACTTCAAAGTGTTAATAGTTTGAATATTTATTAATTTTCTTGTTGTTGATCACTCAAAATAACATTCATGATCTACTCACCCCCTTGCCATAGTGTTCCATTTCAAATACTGATTACTCGATACATATCATGAGTAGGTTTATCTAACAAACACACAAACATCAGAATTCAAACCCCAATTTCTTCATCATTATTAGGCCAGACCAATATGAGAGTGATATCTTAGAATATTTGGCCACTGAAGCAGTTAAGGCCTAATAATACTTTCAAGAGAAAAGTGGTTGGGGAGGTAACATTCAAATCCCCTTACCTTGGTAGAGTTCTAATCAGAGGATATTAAACTGGTCACATTAGGTGTAGGGGAAGATGCTCAATATGCATAATCTATAAGAAATGTTTAGATTATAAAAAATGGCTACCTTGCACAAAGTCACTGCCTTAAATCTTGATGAACATTTTATAGATGTCATTGTTATCACTATTAGATCACTCTTTACTTAATTTTACACATATCAAAGTCAATACTGTTAGAACATTTAACATTTATTTTTGGAAAATAAGAGGAAAAACTTACGATAAAAAAAATGCACAATTATTATAGTATATCACCTTACTTAGAATCAATACAAAGAGTAAATTATGCAAACAATGTAGTAAACTTTAAAGTCCTTTTGTATTCAAGTAATCCTAACAAGTTTTATGAAATAAAAAGGAAACACTTTCTCATACAATAACAAGGCTAACCAAAGATATACGTATTTATTAATATTAAAGCTCCTCAGCTATTGTTAAGAAAGCATAAGTAAATAACTTTCTGACAGCTTGAGGTAAACCAAACGTTAAACTACTAATGTAGTACAAGGGTCTTATTATGTTTCATTAGTATAACATATCAATTAAAATATTTTTATGACACTCCA
Source organism: Timema monikensis (assembly GCA_902151445.1). Lineage (NCBI taxonomy): Eukaryota > Metazoa > Arthropoda > Insecta > Phasmatodea > Timematidae > Timema > Timema monikensis. The sequence continues at coordinate 157,818 of CABFVZ010001586.1, read as the reverse complement.
ATCATACAAAGGGGATGTAAATATTAAAACACAAATTAAAAATATGTATAGTATAGACACAACCATTTGATATTGGTTAGAAGGTTTTGTTCGTCTTTAAATCCATTATTTCAAGATTTTTATAACTTAATTTCAAACACTTGCACAAAACTTATAAAAATAGCAGATACTCTTAATACAAATCATCACAACAAAAAATGGAGGTAATGTGAATGTAAAATAACCAAATAATGTTTGTAGAAATATTATGGTAAAGCCTTATTTTGAATAATTGTAAATAAATTAGTTAAATAAAACAGGATTTGAGCTCAACTTGCAGTGTGTAAGTTCAGAGGTTTTAAGTATTTGGCAGAACAAGAAGAATACTACACACAAACAACAAAATTTCTTGGATCAAGTTTATATCTAACCAATGAATTTGGGCTTTTTCTTTAACTTTTTATTTGATAGTGGTGGGTTGAAGGCTGTTTTGTAGGAATATGCGAGAACCACTTTTTAAATTGGATATGAGAATATGAAACAATATTAAGACACGAGAATGAAACGAGAAAGCTTCTAGTGAAAGTATAAAAATGTAAATTATGTTTTTTAAAGTAAATATATAGTTTATAGAGTTCCTTTTAACATTTGTATTGGAGCTCGCTTTGAATTATATTATATATAGTTCATTCAAACACTTAAGATAAAACTCAAACACAGTTTAGATGCTATTAACAAAATGGTGATGGTTTCAATGTATATTATTTTTATTTAATTTTGTATTATAACGGTTTATAATCAAAACATTTAATAATAAAGGCTGTTTTGGGGGAAAAAGTGCTGCCTATTTTCGGGTCTGTATGGTATTATTAGAAATAATAAATTCTCCAGTTTGTAAATTTCTCAGGGCAGTTATTTGCTTTTCCATTTCTTTGAGATTAGTTTTAAACTTTTGAGACAAGAGCGTGATTCTTTTTTTTTCTTTTGAATGATCGATATATTTTTTAGTCTTGCACATCCCTACTATTTTGTGAAACGTAGTAATGCTACCAAGCACAAAGGCATCTCTTTTATGAGCGCCAACACCTAGATTTTGTAATATCAAAAAAGAAACATAATTTGTGAAGACAATTTCAAAAAACTTCTTACTGAGCCATTCTTCTAAACTATGACTATTGCTTTGAAATTAGTTATTAAATGTGTAACAAAAATGAGCTTACATACATTGAACTGATATTTACAATATTTACTTCGATTCATGCACAAAATGACAACAAATAACAATTTATGAAATATTATTTTCAAAGCTTCTATTTGTTTTAAGTGACCTTCCCTTATGTAATACGAATACAAGCAATTAGGTGACGGATGTAAATTTGCTTTAACAGGGTTGCCATCATTTTCTTAATACATAATTATCTTAGTTTCCAAAAGAAATTTTCATTTTTTTAAATACATTTTAGAAAGTATTATAAAGGAATTAAATTTCGTATAAAAAACTTACTAACGTTAAGTCATACAAGTAGTGTTTAGACTAGGATGATTTATTTCAGCTTTAGGGTGAAATTTATACATTTGTTATATGCAAGGCAATGTTTAAATGCGGAATAAAGCGGGTGAGATAAGGTGTGTATTCGAATCAGAGCACTAACTTATTCAGTTCCTTTGTTTTCCCAGCTCTCCTGGTACATGGCAACCCTCTATTAGTTACTAGCCCTCATGTAATACAAATATGTTTTCAAAAATAATGATTGGCATAGTGGTATCCATTCTCTTCAACATTTATAAATCCTCATTTATACACACATTTCAATTAACACACACATTACAACTCAAAAGTCTCCAACAATAATTAAAAGCTTGTAGTATACTCAAAGTAAAAAAAAAGTCTTAACATACTTTAATCATCTAATCAATTACATTCTAAACTTTTCCGATTTGGTGTTAATCGAAATAGTAGATAATACAATGTCATGACATCATGGAAAAAAGTTTTTTATTAGTACGTTTTACACATAAAAAAAAGATATAAAATTATATAATAACTCACTTTAAAGTCTTTAGAATAATGATACATTGCAATGACAGAAAATTTAGTTACTTTAGACAGAAAACTAACAAGTTATATGAATATAGATGTCACAGTGTGCATTAATGGCTACATTAGTTATGGATTTTCCTCAAAAGGACTTACTTAAAACCATGACTAGTAAGTAGTATGTAGCCAGTCAGCAAAAGTTGAGCAGCCATTGTAATAATTTTTGGAGCAAATACCACTTCAATGCAATGGTCTTATTTATAAACTGTGACTGTAGTCTATGAAATAAACAAATCACTAATTGTGTCACCATCTAACCTGTATAATCTTGGCATATTTTTCATTAAAATTTGACTTTTCAATTTGACTATTTTTAAAGGGTGTATTTGAGAGTTTATTTTTGAAAATATTAACCAAGCTTGGCTCTCAATACTGATATATCGATATAAAAAAAAAAGACAAAAAGTATGTTTAGTATACATTTTTATAGACTACAATAATTGACAGAATCTCTATGGTGTCTGCGTTGTTAAACCTATCATTTATATATAAATATCTGTATGCATCAGTTAATTTAGTAATAACAAGATGCAATCATTTTCCCCAATTTATGGTTGGAAGGCAGTGTAATTAAAGTTAGTAAACATAAAAAGTAGCCATTAGGAGTAAACATTTCAAGTAATTTTTACATTTTCGAAAAAAATATTCCTCAAATTACATACATGATGGGTTTGAGAATTTGTGATACAGTACACAATCACAGCAACATAAGTGCAAAACAAGTAAAAACACATATTAATCCAAATAAAATTTGTACAACCATCTGGCAAGTATATAAAAAAAGAGGGTGAGCAATACAAATGAATAAAAAAAGGCATTATCCAATAAGCAATATCTATATACGTACATCTACTAATTTCTCAGCAGTATCTCTCATGTGTCCATGAAACTAAGTCAATGATCACTGCAAACAAAATATTACACACAAGGTTCAATTTGGTCCAAAGGCACCAAGTATTTACCAACAGGAGAAATCCTTCACATATTGTTGCATTAACAGGAGGTGATATGAGTGGGGGGGTAGATGAACACAGCCAGACTTCTCAAGCATCAAAAGTTTTTTTTTCTCTTTCACAAGTTGAGCGAGCGGGGCTTCAATGTATTACTGCTGAGATATAAATGAGCCTGCTGCGTCAGCTCTATCTGGTCTTTAGTCTTCCCACAAGCCACCATCTCCCATCTTACGTCGAGCTGGAGAAAATAAAAAGTGATTTTATTTAACAATGTAAGAAACTAGGGTCAAGACAAGGGAAAGTAGGAGGAATATTCATACTAGATGGGCAAAAAAACAAATGTGTTCAAGTTTTTCTTTAGTAAAATTTTAAATATACATTTTTAAGTAAAACAGATTTTTACTTTTCAGATACTATATATATATAAAACAAAGAAGCTAGTATTATTTTGGGGTATTTTAAGGTAAGCTTTCTGGACACGCCAATGATATCAGCAAACCCTACAAAATAACTTAACTTTAGAACCATAACACTCAGTTCTCTGGCAATTAATTCATCACTATGAAAGGGTATGCCCCAATTTCACCAATGATATATTTTTTGGTCATGTCGATAATTAAACCTGGGACCTTTAGTTTGATAGACAAACATGCTACCAACAGAGCTAAGGTGTCAAGAGTAGAAGATACAAGAAAAAGGAATTGGTTCCTTATATTCTTTCTTCTATTTTCTTCTATGTATTCAAATGAGAGATTGTTTAGTCAAATATTAATATTTTGGAGAAATTTGAGAGTTAAAGATATGACCAACTAGCAAATTCAGATGTTAGCTCTTCTCCCCATTTTTTTTATTACAATGCTTTAGTACCAGTGTGTTGATGTTTAGCTCTTTATCTTAATTTCTTGGATAGACACACAGAAACTCTAACACCGTTGAGGTACCTACTATTTCTATAAAAGTTTAAGAAATATTTTGAGTAGCAGAGGCACGTCTGGCTTGTCGGCAGGGAAAGCTGAGCTTGTTAAAATTTTACTTGTGACATGATCTTCCCAAATGGGAATATATTAAGTTTATTTTTATACATAAAAAAGTTTTAGGTGAATATTAGAATCTATACTCTCTATTTAACTGACACCAGCCTTTATAGTAGTTTAGTTAGTCAAATGTTTTCGTCTACTTGCCATAGTTGTATATTTTCAAATAAAACCTATTTAAAAATGCTAAACTATTTTGTCTCAATGTTTGGCAAAGGTTAAATTACTACTGGTGACAAATAACTTCATTTTCAAGTTGACAGACTAACCTTTGGTAGCTTGAGGCTCTGGTTGGAGTCTCCGAAGTGAATGCGCTTCACTACGGCGTGTTTGAGTGGTGGGCCAAGATTCTGGGAAGGGACAATAGCAAACTAACTACACTTGCCACCACAACACCCCCAAAACAAGTCATGAGGTACTCACTACAATGTATGTTGATCACACTAATGCAGCCAGTTGATTAAAAAGAAAATATTGTCATGTTAAACTTCTGAGAATTCATCAATTTTATGTTTAGTGATGGAATACATTTATTATATCACATGTCAGGCCTGTGTGGTGGTTTATATACACACATTACAATTTTTATGCTTTTTAATCAGACTTTACAACAAATGTATGATTCACAAAATAAATATTGAAAATAGGATAAAACAGCAAAGTATATTCAATAACTAGACACTTAATGGGTTAAAGATGAGTAAAGTTGAATTTTAGAGGAAGTGTGCCCACATTTGCATGAAGAAAGAGTGGAAAACCACTTTAGAAAAACCACCCTCAATACACCCAACCGGGATTCAAAACCGATCTTCCTGTTATTGACAGTCTAGTCTATTGCAAGAGTGACGCCTTAGACCACATGACCACCGAAGCAGGTCACACCAGATTGTATTCATAATAACAATAAAGAGTTCCTGTGGCCTTGGTAGACACCACAGTTTGGTATCCAAGCTCTTTGTGTGATGAAGAATGGGTTTTATGTATTTCGAAATTTCAATTGTATACTGATCATTAACTAATAAATTGTTGTAAGTTTGTATTTAGTATTAAATATGGTGTGTAGTTGTTAGAATTTTGCATACTAATATACTGGGCTAAATCAATGTTTAACAGAATTATTGATTTTTTTCATTGAACATTTATTATAATATGAACTATTCAATCCAACATCTTAGCTCAGTTAGTAGCGTGTCTGTCTACTGAGCTAAGGGTCCAGGGTTTGATTCCCGGCATGGCCAAAAATGTAACATTGGTGAAATATGAGTTTACCCTCTCACATTGATAAATTAACAGCCAGGGACTGGATGTTGTGCCTATCCTAGTCTTAAATTGGATTATAAGGCATGTGAAGTCACGACAGGTCTAGCAAGCCGGAAGTGGAAAATATATGATTCGAATAAAAAAACTGACCCGGACCAATGCATGGAAACAGTAATGGATGTAAAGTAAAATTAACTAATCAGGATTTTAAGTTTTGAAGTGTATTGAAGAAAGTGAAAGAGTGTTGGAAGAAAAAGGGATCCATAATCTTTGGCTTGTAAAATTAAAATATAAACAGAGTTCAAAACATTTTCTAGCAATCAGCTACTAATTAATAGACATAAGTGATTGTCTACTTTTGAGAGAGTTTTTCAGGAGCTTAACTTCAATTTTAAATTTAGTTTTATTGCTAATTAATTTGAAATGGCTAATAAAAACTGGCACTGCATATTAGTATCATGTAATAGCGTTTATTAAATTACATTAAAATAAATGATTTAAGTCTTTAAGTTAATAAGAGTTACAAAGATAAAATATTATCTTATAAAACCTGTCATTATGCATATTCTATCCAATTAACCGTTTTGTTTGCTTTACCAAGACTTTTATTTACCAATAATACTATTTAATACCTTTCTTAGTAAAGAATGACAAACAGACCATTAATTTAGCCTCAGTAAGTTAGAAATTGTCAGAGACACGTTCCGCTCTTATGCTATAAGTTATTTCAAAATAAAGTCCAAATATTCCAATAAGGTTTTTTTTCTTAACAACCCTATATTTTAAGTTTAAATAAAAGAAAAAAATGTGCAGAAGTGATAAATTAGATAATTTTCAATGACATTTTAAGTATATTTGCTGATCAATGGGAGTAGAATCGATGAAAAGAGGATTTTGTTATTTTTTTATATTCTCGTCTTGAATTGAAAAAATGTTTTTCGCACATCCCTAAAAAAAATCATACCAATATGGGGAATTTTCTTCTGCTTATTCAGATTCAAGAAAATGCGTAATTGACCCATCTCTACTTTTAAGTATTGAATTTTCCTTGTTCTATTTCAAATGAAAATTATTTAAATCAATATTCAAAATGGCACACTTACAGTGAAACAAACTCCTATTAAAATACTTTATAAGAATGTATTGGATGGGCATGTACATATCCTGTTATTTATTATTATTTGTTTCCCCTTTGTGTTAGTTTTATTTTGTATCTAATGGAATTACTCTGTGGGATTCACACTCTAATCTGAACTTGAGAGAATTCTTTGTAGAGTTGTGTTATTATGCACATATTTTATTTTGTTCTCATCACTAAGTTAAAATGTTTTATATAATCAAAACTGAAAAAAACCCATTGTAGATGATACACTAATAGAAAATGAAAAAAATATGGAAGGATAAAATAATTAAGGGCAAAATTGTGTGAGGAAAGCCCACGAAAGAGGAAAAACTGTGGTTGAAGAATTCAATGCACAAAGGTGACATCTTCATCCTCTTGTTTGAGTTCTATAGTAAAGTCACACACACACACACACACATTTAAACACAAACAATGGCTTTTATATATTGGTAATAAGCTAGTGCTTTTCTTCTTCTCAATTTCACTCAATTTTTTTGTCAAAGACAATAATGCCGAAATATAAAAAATATGTTTGTGTTTAGATGTGTGTGTAACTTTCTACTATAGAAGCTAGAAGGAAAGGAAGAAGCAGGGTTGTTACTAGTTTCTTACTATCAAATTCCCTTTGTTTTCAGAAGGAATTTCAATATTTTCAAGTAGCTTCGATCTAAGAAAAGAGAAATAAAATTTAATTTTCAGCAAAATGACTTGTGTAAAGTCATGCAACTTATGTTTAAATTAGGATGATTTAAGACCGATGGGGATGTCACTTCACAGCCCTTGTTTAAGGGGTAGCGAGAAATGTTTAAATTAGCGTGCTTAATTCTTCAGTTCACTTTTTTGTCCATTCAAAGACCTACTATTTTTAATCTTTCAGTTAAATGTTCCAGTATCTTCACTGGATTTTGCAAAAATTCTTTTTTTTCCCAGAAACAAAAAAATCCCAGTGTTTTCCAGGTGCGTGGAAACCCTGAAGAAGATGTCACATTTATACATTGGATTCTTTCCACATCTTTTCCTCTTTCCCTAATTGGGCTTTTTTGATTCAATTTACAAATAATCAGTTTATCTTTCCTTAATTTCTCAATTTCCATTATTGTATAGTCATTTAGCCATTGAGCTTTCTCATTGTCAAACATTAAATATTGTAGAGTTACAATATTTCTTCATATTAGAGTAAATGTTTCTCTCGCAAGTCTAGCCTAAATGCATATAATGTAGCATTGATCTAATCAAACTCTCATGTCTCACAGAGTTCTGAGGTCTATTCAGATAAGTGAGAAAAGTGACCTGAATCAGTAAAAAAAAGTGACTAAAGGTGACAATAGCGTGTTTAGAAATGACCATAAAGTTACTATAACTGAACAGAATGTGTGCAGATATTAAAAAAATAAAGTAAAGAGCAGTTAAGATAAACATTCAAAAAACTTTTTAAAAAGATTACAAAATAAAACTGTATTACATATATTATTAGGTTTTATAACTTTCTTTTAGGGGCTTTGCTTGATCTATTAATTTTTTCCTTTATTTTTGTAAACCCACCAAGCAAACATTTCCCCGCAGATTATCACTTTGTAAAGCCTTATATGCTGGTAATCTTTCATTCTTACGTAAACGGTTAATTTAGTTCTGCACTTATCTGCTGGTAATATTTCCTTTGCTTATGTAAACAGTTTATTTAGTTCTGCACTTCTTTGTTTCTTAAATGTTTCACTTCTGTTTTAGTTAATTTTGTATCTCGATTTCTTTCCTCGCATTTTTAAATATCATCCTTTCATATTTTAATGCATTCATTTTCTATAATCTTTTTATAATTTTCATTTTTCAGGAGGATTTGTTAGCTTATGTGTGCACCTTGTATGTAACCATGATACTAATTTTATACTTATGTTCAGTTAATTATAATTTAAGTTACTAGATTATATCGTTCTTGAAAAAAAAACTTGAAACTGAAAAATATAAGCTTTGCTTTGAGGTAAAAAGTAACTAAAAGTAAGAAAAGTGACGCTTGTAATCATATATTAAAATATCAGATTAATTATAATCAGAGTTGAGTCTAATCCACTATTTTACGAATAGAAATCTCGAACCTAATTCTCCACTTTAGCTTAAAATAACGAATCCGAACATTGGAAAAAATTATAAACATATGAGGAAATATAAACATAATAAAATAAAATAAAATAAAAATAGTGATTAAATGTTAACATTCTTTCTATAATTCATTCATAATAACATCATACATTCTAGTGTTAAATTACTGGTCTGGGGCCTGGATGTTAAGTTCATCCTATAACTATAATAAGGCTCTGAACCACCAATAAGCAGTATTAGACCTAGAAAATAAATTTCACATAAAATTTATATATTCGATTTTTCATGTGATATATTTAAGGATGCGAATTCCGAATCCTTGAATCTCAAATATCCTTAAGGATTTGAGGAATTCCAAAGATTTGAAGATTTGAGAGACCATCCCCAATTGTATTAATATGTTGTATGATTATTTTGAAAAATAGATTAAGCATGAAGGAAAAGCTGAGATAAATTTTAAATTAATATTTGAGGAAATAAAAGGGATTTTTATTAAATTATTTAATTGATAGCTGTGTTTCTCTTTTCTCTCTGGGTGTCACTTAGAAATGCTATCAAATATTGACATAAGCCTATGCTGTTATTAAGACAAGTGTTAGTGTTCCTGTGTTGTGATCAACTAACTTTGCATTATTGACTCCTGGTATATTACAATTATGTCTACTGCTAAATTCATCAATATCTTAAAATTGTCCAGCTCATGGGTTGATGTTTGCCCATCCCTTCTCTTGGTTCTCATCCCTCTAACTTAAACGCTCCTACAAAAAGAGTTAAAAAAAGTGTGATCAACTTATGTTGTAGTAAATGAAATAGTTACAAAAAGACTGGCCATGGGAACTTAACGCCAATCAAAAAACTAAAAACCTACAAAATTACACTAATTAGTGCAACATTCTACACTAAGAAGCAACTATAAGGATGTGCTTTACTATAAGCTAAGAGAATTATAGAAAAATCTATTATATGGGAAGAGCAAAATAATAATAACAATAAAAAGTAGACTTAGAAAAATAACTAAAAAGAGGGAACGATGATTTAAAAAAGTGCAGTAGTGGAACATTTCACCCAATTCCAGCCAAACTTTCAATAAGCTGTAATTTTTGTATATTTACATTAAACTAACTATAGTGATAATTTTGAAATCGGCAAAATCAACAATAAATTTACAAATTACAAAACAACAATAGAAAAATTACATTAATAGATTTAGTAAATAAAAAAAGGAAAACAAACGGGCAAATTAAATAAAACAAAGACGAAGAAGACAAGGTATTCACACTTATCAGAAAAACTGAAGAACAACGGAACAGACCCCAAAACAAATACATTTTTTGAACATTTTATACCCAGTCTTGTTCTAATGAAGAATGGGCTTTATAACTTGAAAATGTATTTGTTTTGTAATATTATATGTCTATTCTGCATATCTGTTTTTTTTTTTTTTGCCAAGGGAGCTGCCCGCCTCAACAAGCAAGAAATTGCCACACAGACATTCAGCTCAAACACAATATTTAATCATGTGATGAGTTATTTCAAAATATGGTTTACACCAAAATAAATTCAAAAGATTCCAACAAGATTCTTTTTCCTTAACAACGCTATATTTTGAGTTTTATTAATAGAAAAAATGTGGGAAAATGTAAGCGGCTGTATGGGCCCAAAGAGAGTGATATTTTCTCGCTGACTGAGGTGGCCGCCTTAAGTGGGCAAACCTTGAATTCCCTTTTCTATTTTTTACACTTAAATATGCTAAAACAAAATTAGCGTTTTCTTCAGTAATATAAAAACAACTTGCTCCCCAAAAATAAAAAAATTCATGCTTCTCTATAACTAAGTGCATATAGTGTTAAAATCTGTGCAGGAAAATGCAAACGCTACATAAAAAGAAGGGGAACTATGTCTGCTCGTACCGAGGGAAACACTGAAAGAAAGATTAAATAAATTTCACTTCACAAAAATTTACCAATCATTTACAAAATAAAATAGTTGAAATATTTTTCAAAAATTAAAAACAGTGACAAACTTTTTATCAGCAAGAACACTGTGTTTAATTCTGAAATAATTTTGAAATTTAAAAGGTAAAACTAATTTTCAAATTTTAAAATTTACATGAGAATAGCTACTTTTTTTATTTTGCTTGCTAATTACATGACAGCTATATTTGGAATGGGTGAAATATTCAGTGTGCTGTGAGTTAAAATAATCAACCAATATGAATTTTTTACTATGCATTTTAATAACATATTATTATTGCTATTACCATCTCAAGGCATGTTTAAATAAAACATCTTATATTTTTAAAATACTAAGGAATAAGAAGCAGGGTAGGGTGTTTATAAATATAAAAAAAAATAACCAAAAAGATGCAACTATGCTACAAAATAATAAATTCAAAGTTTTCAAATGTACAAAAATACAGTCATAAAATAGATTTGCAACTTGGATAAGGAGCCCCATTAACTCTTTTAAAACCAAGAATTGTGACCAATAATGATCATTTTTCCAATATCTGATGTGTGTTTTATGTATATATTTATTGTACCTGCCATAAAATTACTCCCAATGTACCCTCTGTTTACAATGAAAGGTAAGTCTTAACTTGACAGACTATGCTATGGTCCTAACTTATAAACCATTACAAAGTAAAACAATGTAAGGTAGTTTCAAATAAATTGAAAAATTACACTTGGACATGGGAATCAAACCCAGAACCTTTGGCTTAGTGCACCAATGCTCTACAACTGAGTCATCCAAGGATTGTCCCATGCTTTGCCTTTCATATATACTTAATTGAAAAGTGTTGGGTAACTAGCTAACAATAAATAAAAATAAAACATTAAATGTTATATTTGAAAATAGGCAGTTAATACCGTATTGGCCCGAATATAAGATAGTTTTTATTAAAAATCGAAAGAAAAAAATAGGGGGTCGTCTTATATTTGCAGCCTAACATCTTATGTAATTAATTTCAACTTACTTTTTGTGTAAAGCCGTTTGTATTGCATATTTCTAACTAAAGCTAATAAATCTAGCACAAAACACGTTTTCACACAAGTAAGAAACTATACAAATTTATTTTACTAAGATATTTCACATGTAAATTATCGTAATGGCATAGGTTCTTGTGTTATTAATTTAAAACTTGATTTTTGTGAAAAGCTGCATCTATTACATATTATTTATTAAAGTTAGTAAATTATGCATGACAACATGTTTCCACACAAATACTAACTCGAAAACTTTATTTTATTGTGATATTTCACACGTAAAAATGTAGACATAAACATTATTTCAAAGTTATTTTTCATTTTGGTCATAAAAGTACAGCAGCAGTGTGGTATTCTGACATTACATTTGAACAAGCTCTAAGAACTGATCTCGAGGAGCGCTTAGTAAGCTCTCAGTGTAGCGACTAGCTGCATAAATCAATGTTTAGTAATAGTGTTTTTTTTCTTCATGGTGCGCGACATCAGCTGCCTGCTGCATTATCTTGCGGCATTCGGTTGGTTTTTGTATGAATTAGTTACAGCAAAGTCAGCAACATAAATAAAATATAGTTTAGTTCGGTTTTAATTACAGTATATTTTTATCTTTTGCAATGTCGCCTGAGAGCGTAGAAAAATGCGGCACATCACCAAAAATGATAAACATAGGTGAAAGATGAAGTTACGATGCATGCTTTAAGGTTGTGACTGAAGTTAATGTGCATCACTGGAGGAAAGATTTTCCCAAGCTGCAGAGTTGCAATTCAACAAGTCAGACATTTTATGGCCTCACAAAAGAAAGCCACAAAGAATTGGAAGCAAAAGTTACCAAGTTTGTAAGAGATGAAACGAAAGAAATGAACCGAAGGTGTGCCCATATCAAGCTAAATCATTTGTTTGAAAGCCCTTGAAGTGGCTTGGGAAATGAATGTTCCGCGGCAGACTTTTAGAGCCAATATTGGTCGGGTTAAAAGAATGATGAAGATAAATGGATTCTATCTCTATTACGCCGGACAACAATAGCCCAGAGATTGCCTGCTGATTATGAAGAGAAGCTTTTAGCTTTTCAGAGAAACATTATCAGACTCAAAGAGGCCAACAATTACCTCATGAGTCAGATTGGACATTATGACCAAACACCAGTGTTTTTTGACCTGCCATTTAAAACTACTGTCCACCCGAAAGGGGAGAAGAATAATGATCCGTACCACAGGCAATGAAAAATTAAGGGTAGCCGTAATGCTTGCTTGTCTTGCAGATGGTTCCAAACTCCCACCCTATTTAATTTTAAGAAGAAAGACCATACCACCAGAAAAAATGCCTATAGGAATTCATGTAAGAGTCCAAAAGAACGGGTGGATGACTGAAGATTTAATGAAAGATTGGATGAATGTAGTATGGAATAGGATCCATGGAGCTGCACATGGTAGTAGAAGCATGCTTGTACTAGATGCTTTTCGTGGTCATCTTAGTGACACTGTGAAAACTACTGCCACAAGGATGAAAACTGACTTAGTTGTGATACCAGGAGGAGTGACAAGCCAGCTTCAAGTGCTGGACATAGTGGTTAGTAAGACATTTAAAGACTACCTGAAGAAGAAATACAATGAGTGGCTGCTGGGAGGAAATCATGTGCTCACTACTACAGGCAAGATAAAGCAAGTGTCACCAAGCCTGCTAATCGAGTGAATCCTCTCATCATGGCAACGGATCCCACAAGATTCCATTATAGCAGGATTCAAGAAATGCTGCATTTCACATGCACTGGATTGGTCAGAAAATGATCTGCTTTGGGAAGCCCCAGAAAGATTTTGAGTGAGAACAAGAAGGTGAAAGCTCCACTACTAGCAATTCAGTTGATGAGAGTGATTAGATGAGACCTAATAATTACATCATTTTTAATGTGTGCTGAATAACATCTACCCTAGAGTGATTAGATGAGACCTAATAATTACATCATTTTTAATGTGTGCTGAATAACATCTACCCTATGTATTAATATTCATAATTATGACCTAAGTGTACTTGACAATTAATGCATATTAAGTTATACCAATTATTTGTGAATTAAAACCTTCAACTACTATAAATTAATTATTACAATTTTAATAGGCCTATGCAGTAAATGGAAAAATTTGAGCTTCAACATAAGGTAAGAGGACAATATTGTATTAAACACATTTTTAAAAATTTGTATGGAGGCCATATTTTTTTTTTTACCCAGCCAAGCGAAAAATATGGGGGTCGTTTTATATTTTAGGCAGTCTTAATCTCGGGCCAATATGGTATAGTGCAAATTTACTATGTGGAAATCAAATACAACAAAATATTATATATGAAACAACAAAATTATTTTATTATGTGCACACTTCTTAAAAAACCATTACTAAATCACACAAAACCAAATCAATTTATAATTAGGAATGGCGGTAACATTTTATATAAGTAAAAGTTCAGAAATAGCCATAATCGATAAGGTTGATGTTATAAAGAAAAAAATTATTATTATTATTATTATCATTATTATCATCATCATCATCTGAAATGTGGACTCTATATTTCAGATACCTTGTGACAAAACAAGAGCATGAAGTGCTCACCTTGATTGGCGAAGAAGAGCTTGGTTGCTGAACAGGGGGGTTGAGGGTGGACGACATCATGGGATCATACATGTCCCTAAGGATGGAAGGTGGTGAAAACAGCACCGATGTATCACCAACAAGAGATTTTCCCTAAGATAAAACAGTACAAACCTTTAGACTTCATTCAAGACCAATGTTACTCCCAAATTGTGGAAATGTCGATGAACTATGTCTAATGGTATATATTTATTTAGGATGCCTGAAACATTTTTTTGAGTTTGTATTTTATATTCAAAATGATGAAGGAATATTTCCGAAAACTAAAAAATACGAGTAGTTGGGTGGGAAAAATGATGAGATAGAACTGTAAAAAATATAAGATAAAAGTAATATTTTTTTTAACCAATAAGGTGAAGCACAACTATTCTCTCAAGTTGGCTTGATTTCCTATGACTTAAATTACATTATTTTTTGATGTTTGACATAATTTTCTATTAGAAAGCTTAACCTAATGAAAACTGAAATTAAATAACAAACTATACAAAACTACCATTGGAATTTAATTAGTAGCACTTTTTTTGGTTACTATTATTTCAAGGGACTAAATTAAATACAGACAGTGTGTTTGTAACAATAAAAAGCTGTTGACTTACAGGTGTGTCTGCAAATGAAAAGTCTGTGACTCCAGGTACAACAATATTTCCAGGGGTGCTCCAAGATGGTGCAAGTGCTTTCCTAGCTTTCTTGTTAGGCTGCGCATTCTCCTTGCCACTTGCATAATTTGTCTTACGCTTCACAGTCATGTAGCCACTATCATGGAGGTAGTCCTAGAGGAATGAAAGAATACCCATAAGAAGAGTTGGTCACAACGATAGTTTGGGGGACTCAAAGTAGAGGTTCCCAAACTTTTTAGAGTGAAGGAGCCCTTGCACCAGGAAAAATACATGTGGAAGCCCTTATAAACAATTTTAACACTAATATTAATAACATCCAATATCTATTGTTACATTTTACACATATAAAATATAAAACTAACAGAAAACATCACATGTTATGGTTGCGCCTTTGGAAAATGTTCTTTATTCAGATCTCAAAAAATTGGCAATCCTAATTACTGATGCTATTTCATTGTGTGAAAAACCAATAAAAAATATTTTAAAATTGACACACAGGGCCTTAGCTATGCATGGGCTAAAGCGCCAACTACAACTCACCTGCCCACTGGATCCCAGTAGACTGGTGTCGGTCTCATACTGCGAGTCAGATTGGTCTTGCTGCTCTTTCTTAATGATCTCTGTGATGTCCTCGACAAGTCGAGTCGGGGTCTGCGGCTGTCAACAAGGTACCTCTTGTGAAGATCATTGTGTGTGTGTGTGTGTGTGTTAGTAACAGAAGCGACACTTTAAATTAATTCAAACCCAAATTAGGGTGGCTACAAAATTTTTACTACCAAATACCCAGTTGTTTCCAAGTTTTATTACTGACATTTAAAAAAATCCCAGCTTAACCTCTTTACAATTTTTTTAATTAGTGGCAGTTTTTCATTTATTTAATTCATTAGACATTTTCTAAAACAATCCTAATGGATTCTAAACAACAACATTCTTATAAGCTCTTTGTCCAGTATTTAATGTTTTAGATATTATTTGTGTCCCTATGTAAATATGTTATAAGCCAAACCCTGTACAACCATCTCATGTTAGAATAACATATAAAGGCAATGAATGCATTTTGTTAGAATCGAGAAACATAATCTCTCTCTTTTGTTTAAAAATTTAGGTGCAGAATTAGACAAGTATTTAAATTTCCTGACTTTTCCTTATTT
>CABFVZ010001586.1:131113-141580 GCA_902151445.1 Timema monikensis | reverse complement strand
GATTATAAAGTTTAACAAACAGCTTATTTTTATTGAATTTATTTTTTGTAGAACAAGCAAGTATGTGTGAGGCTTCAACAACTTCAACATTAAGTTGTTCTTTGAATTTTTTTCTTCTTCTGGTTATGATAACAACGAAGCCTTACTAATATAAATATTAACATCTAAAATATATGTTTATTAAGGGTGTGCTATGCTTCAAAACTTCTTCTTTGCTTGACAACACTTTTCAAAATGATTTTAGTGCAGTAGGTTATATTATTTCTTGTTTCAATTAAAGTTCTCTTTGAATTTGAAAAGTGGATTTTGCATACCCCTAACGTTTATAATCAATTTGTGCCATTCTGTGTTATTATCTACATTACAAATTCATTTTTATAGGACAAAAATCTACAGTAATTGAATTGCATGTTTTTATTAATCAGCGTAGGTTGAAATATGTTAAAAAATTTTGCAATAAAATACTTTCTAAGGGATATATATTATCAAAACTTGTATAAATAAAGACAATATTTTTTTGGATTTTAAAAAAAATATCTGAGCTTTGATTTGAATTATTTTTCATTTATTTATTTGAGGTTTAAATGTGCACTTTCTTAACTGATTGATTAAATCAGCACATGAGAATTTCTATGAACAAGAGCGAAAGAGCCTATCAATTTTGCTGGGAAAGGTATTTTCACATACCTTCCAGGGTTCTTTTACATGCCACAATCGACATGGAACCGACGGCTTTACTTCCCCTCCAAAGGAAGTTGTACTATCAATTTTTATCCCTCAAGAAAATGTCATCAACCCCAGCTGAGTTTGAAACAACAAACGTCGGGGCCAGAGATGAGCACTTTACCCCAAGACCCCTGAGGTTGACATTTTGGAATGAAAAAGTGGGCTATGCACACTCTTTTAAAAAAAAGGGTGCCTTTTATATGGTCATGTTTATTATATGGGTGAGTAAATAGTAGTCTTACTCAGACATTTACTTAAAGATCTTATTTTGTCCAGTGCAATATATTTAGTTAATAATTATAAACCCTTATTTGTGGCAAATAAAATGATTGGATTCTACTGAATAAAACTAGTAAAAAATCAATTCAAGCTGAGCGCTATGGATAAAAAATTATGGCTAGTTTTCTGATTCTTAGATTTTAAAAATCTCTGCCTTTGGTCACAATATGACTTATAAAAGCCAGATCAAACACATTTATTTTTACTTCTCTACTAATGGTCTTTAGTTGAGGAAAATAAGTTTTCTAGAATGGGATTTTGATTGGGTTTAGGGATATTAAGAAAAATAATTGTAATAGTGAAGTTGGCACACTTTTTTTCTGGTAATTTTAGTCTTAACTTTCCCATTCATTCCCATACAAAAAAACAATTTTATGATAAAATTAGGAGCTTAGGGCAATGTAATCTCGAATAGAACCAGGAAAAGGGTCGAACTATACATCTAAAGTCTGTAATATTGTGGAATATTTCAACAGAAAAAATATGTGCACTCAAAATTATCTATTAATTCATTTTCAAATTGTAAGTTTTGAAACTAAAATTAGATAATATTTTGTAAGACCAAAAGTTGAGTAAGGTTTTGAATTAAGGTATATACAAAAAATCCACCTAGGCTTACTGCAATTATGGTAATTGTGTATTTTTAATCAAGCATTTTTGGGATCGATATAAATACATTCTAAAAATGGATTTTAAGACAAAAAACCCTTCAGGATATTCAAATTAATCTCAATAAATAAAGGTGAGCTACACTCTTGTCCATAAGAATACCAAAATCATTTCTCAAATGAGCCAGTTACCTCTTAGTTTTTAGTTACTAGACTCTGAAAAAGCACTGTTGGACTGTAAAAATATATTAGTTTATCCAAACATTATTATTCACAGTACAAAAGCAAATGGATGCCATTCGAAATAATAACATTAACATAAGAGAAGTGTCCTGATGCAAATAAGCGTGGTGAAGGTTTATTTCTTGCATAATTTCATATTTAAAAGCCAATTTTATCACAATCTATTCAGGGATAAATATTACCATCATATAGCCTGGTGTGGTTGTTTTTGATTGTGCTCAGTTGTGTTGGTTAGGTAGTTGTCAAATAAAAGCAACTGAAATTTTTATTATCAGTCTACTTAAAGCAAAATAAGGTTAATTTAACTTTAATGAATAGTAATATTGTTAGTGAATATTAAATACAAATGTCACATTGATAGATGGTCGGTCCTTAGTTGAAATATTTTTACACTAATTTTTTCCACCCGACCTTTGGGAACTTCCAATTTCCAGAATTTCCCCCAAGTTTGGCATCCCGAACAGCCTTAAAAGTTATTTATTATAGCAATAGGTATTTGTGTTACCTACTTATTTTATTAAACTGAATAAGGTACAGGCGGGAATCAGTTCATGATAATGATGAATTATACATTTATTATACATTTTAAGAGAAAATATAACATGGTAAAAGGTCAGCTCTAAGAACATAATAATATAATTCATAAAACATAATTCCTATTTTTTTAAATCATTTTCCACTATTTTTTAAGATAATATTTTAATTTTATCAAAGAAAATAGTTTCGAAAATTGACAAAATACACTATAAAACCATTATAATTGGAACTATGATATATTCCTAGAATAATGTCAAGGAAAAGGATAACTCACCATGTATTTGACTGCTCCAAATTCCATTAGTGCATCCTTAAAGGGCGTGGGTGTGCGTGGCATGCTATCCAGCATGGACCGCCGCATCTTGGTAGGGGTACAGTGATCCTTTTCACTCAATCTGTTGTGGCTGTGTTTCTCAGAAAGGATGAGCATATGGTTGGGGGTGCATAGAGAGGCAGGACTATCTTCCTTAAACTTCTCTTCTCCTCCTTCTATCACCGGGACAGTTTGTGTCGATCCTGTCAGTCGCTTCAGGGGTGTCGATGATAAGCTCACATCAAAATTAAGGCTTGGGCTGTCCAAAAACTGAAAACAAACATATTTCTAGTATGTAAATAACTTATTCTAACTGATCAAAAAAACTCAAAAACATAACTAAATGGCATGGTTAAGACCTTTTGAGGATCTTGCCAAATAAATAACAAAGGCCTACTCAAGGATTTAGGACTGTGGTAGCATTCTTGAGACTGAAACGTGATAATAAAGGTTGACCTTATGGATCACAAGATAGTTTTATTTTAAAATACATTTAGGTTATTTGGAATAGAGCTATATAAACATAAAATATAGTTTAACTATCCTAACCGATGTCCTTAAGATTAGCCCTCCTTACCTTCAATAGAAAAAGACAACAGCAAATTTAGTCTGTTGTTTGTATGCTCTTTGTGGCTAAAGCTAATTTATGGTTTTTTTTACTAAACATTAGCCCCAAAAAATGTTTTCAAAAGAGTTTTTATTATTTATTTAACTTTTTTTCTATAGTAAAACGCTAAATCCTTGGCTGAAAATTCTAAAATTAGTTTTGTTTATAAGTTATATTATGATGATTGGAAATTAGCTTTCAACACAATAAAAAGATTATCTTTTAGTAACGGTTTTAAGCTTATCAAATATTGAAATATGTAATATTTAGTAAGATAAAATTAAATTGTTTGATAATTTGTTGAAATTTTATCCTTCCTCCAAATTTTTTCTAATATGTGAAGGTTATAGTAGGTGTCCAAGTCAAAGCCGAAGGAGATTTGACCTTCGACTTTTTGAAGCTTCGCACACCATTATTATATAAGTTAGGCATGCTTTTTACATGGTGCTAATAAAGTGCTAATAAGCTTACTGACACCAGGGCAGGACCTTGAATCCTGTGAACTACATGGTCGCACAAGGCGCCAACTGAAGGGTGCACCAAACAAGGAAAGGGATTTTTTTGTTTTAAGGGTGAATATTTATTATAGAAAAAGTTAAGATGAAACATCAATACATCAATAAGAACAATAAGGTTGAATCTTTACGCAGTTCTCAATATGTATTTTTTGTCTTCCCTAAAATACTCTATAGGAACTTCATCTCAACTGCTGGGATTCTACTCTCGTCCCTTTTTGTCAATGCCCAGCTCACTGAAGAGTATATATACATTAACTCTTTACACTTCCTTGCCATGTATTTGTTCCTGATTAGCATCAGCACTCTTTAGTCAAAGCTATTTCCTTTTTGTATCCTCTTACTAATCTCTATATCTAATCTTGCAACCTGCATAAGATCCCTCCCCAAATACTTGAAGCTCTCCAATTATTCTGGATTATGTCCTCCAATTGTTATTATGCCTTTTCCCATTCCTGCTCTATCTTCAGTACCAGCCTCTGGCTCTTCCCAATACTTATTTTCATGCCATATTTCAAATTGTTTTCATTCATCATATCTAGCTGTTCTTGCACTTCATTCATAACCTTTCTCCATACCACAATATCACCTGCAAATAGCAGAAATAACATAACACTTCCATTTCTTAAGGTGTGGCAGAAGGGAGGGCGAGTAATTTTACAGTTTTTAGAGCATTACATTTTATTTGGCTAAACTAAATCAAATATTTCTCCAATAGCAACCTAGAGTTTAGTTTTCTGCGCATGCTAATATCAACAGATCTTGCATATCCATCAAGGGTGTCCTGGAATTTTGTCAAAACTTTGTCTCTTTATTTAAAAAATTGTGACAAAATTCCAGGACACCCTTGACAGATATTCAAGATTTGTTGATATTAGCATGTGCAGAAAACTAAACTATATGTTGTTACTTGAGAAATATTTGATTTATTTTGTTCAAAAAATGTAATGCTCTAAAAACTGTAAAATTACTCGCGCTCCCTTATGCCGCACCTTAACCCCGTTTCATTTCTAAACCCTCTTGTTTTCCCTATTTGCGTTTTCACACAAGTGAAGCGAATGGTCATACTACCAATTCAATTAATGTTTTATCTATTTCCTTTTTTACCATAGCTTCCCATACCTTGTCTATAGGTACATTGTCTCATGCCTTTTCCAAATCTATGAAGGTCACCACCATAATCTTTTATATATAACCACTGTTTCTTCATTCTTTATCTTATTACAAAGGTGGGGTCCACTGTTGATCTTTTGGTTCTGAAACCATTTTGTTCTTTCTCCAGTTTTCTTGCTACCTTATCCCCGATTCTCTTTTCCATTATCATATCCTTAGCTGGGATTTAAACAAGTGCCTCCCATCAGTTTCTTTAATTTCTTCAAGCACAACTAGTGGCTCTAACCTGTAGTGTCAAGGCTGAATGTTAACTGTGCTATCCTTCTTGAAATAATTCATTTATCTCCCTATTCCCAACCCACTTTGCGATCAGCGTTTTCTGTCTCAGAGAAGATAGTAATTTTTAGCTTATCAAGTGTGTTAAAAAAGACTCAAGTACCCATCTGTTATCGCATGGTAGTTTTTGAGCAAACGAGTAACATAGGTCTTAACCCTGGAAAGACTTACTCCCAAATGAGTTCTTGAGACGCAAAGCAGATATATTTCAGTAATATAGCAAGGGAAGGGTTTCTTGGAGGGGGTCATTTTATCATATTTACTCATTTAGAACTCGATTCAGAATATGACCAATTTATAACGTGCACAATTCCTCTTAAGTAAATTCTTAATGTGTCTATATTAAGTTAAAAGAAAACTAATAATAATAAAAATAATAAAAACGGAAAAAAAAAAATATTAACAATAATATAAATAATAATAACAACAACAAACACATAATCCCTTCAGCAAGCTGGGAAAGAATTTTGTCAAAGATGTTGAGTTTGGCATCCTAATTGAAAACAATAAATGAATTAATAGCCAAAGCTACTATTATGCTTTTAGTGAGGATTACTCCATCTAGATATCATATTCTGAAAATTGAAAAATGACACCTGGACACGGAGATCGATATCTAGATGGAGTAATCCTCAATAAAAACATAATAATAACTTTGGCTATTTGATTAATTAATATGCAATCCTGTACATGTGGCAGTAATAAGCCAACTACCGAGTTGAAGGTGGCTGCGTTATCTGATAGCTCTGATCTTAATAAAATCACACATTTGTAGCCAATGATTCTCGCACGTCCATCATAGACTCTGCCTTAAAATATGAGTGGAGAATGAGCCTGGGCACAGGACGATTCCTTGATAGCTCAGTGGTTAGAGCATTGACGTACTAAGTCAAAGGTCCCGAGTTCAATTCCCGTGTCCAGGTGTCATTTTTCAATTTTCAAAAACAATAAAGTTAAAAAATCAAATTGAACATTTACCTGGCTAGGACTGAAAATGAATGGTTGAAGGTGTTGCTGTTCTGGGGTTCTATGGAAACTCAACTTGTGTGGTGACGAACCAGACATCGAGCACACACCGGTGTCACTGCTCAGTGACTGAACAAACAAATAGTGTCTTTATAGCATCACTCATAAATAGTCCTTTCATTACACAGCAGAAATATTTCAAAACATCAAAATTTAATGAATAAGCCTTAGGTGTTACTTTTTAATGTATTATCTATTCTTGCTGGATACAAGACAAAAATGGCATACACTGGGACAACTGTGTTATTGGATTTTAAGTGACACGAGTTCTTATTTAAACAATTTTTTACCAATTTCCCTTCTCTTCCTTTTGTGATTTTTTAAATTTTGTTTTTTAGAAAGTTGCATTGCATGTTTTACAGTCTCTCAGTGAGTTCTGAATTCTGATAGATCCCTTATTTTGACCACTAGACTGCCGAGTGCTATATTCCAAACAACAAATAACGTTGGAAGAAAGTCAACTTGGAGAAAGCAAAGAATAGGTTTAGGAACCTAACAATAACCAGTGACATCTCTTTCTACCATTTTCTATTGCAGAATATAAATATTCAAGGAAATTATTTTTCACTTTTTAGGCACCTTTTGTGTGAATAGAAGAAGGTACAGGAAAGAGGATGGAAACAAAAATAAATGGTTTGACACAAATGTGCAAACTTTCTAATATTGTGTATTATATTGCTTCAACGAAAATTTTCCGAAATATGTTTTTAGTAATATACCCTTAAATAACTTTAAACTCATAAAAAGAAACACATTTTCTCTTTAATTACAATAATAACTCATATATATATTTTAAATCAAATTGTTCAAATATATTTAACAAAATTCTAATTTAAAAAAATAAATTATTTGTAAACAACCCTAAATTAGTAGTTATTTGTAAGAATAAAAATGTATTCTTATTTTTCATGAAAAACTATTCACTATTTTGGATTCAATATCTTAAGTGTCTTATTTCCAAAACATTCAAATTTTCTATAGTTGGTTTTAAGTAGACTACCTATGAATTAGTTTATTTTAGATAAATAAAGATACATTAAAATAGTCTCCCAATACCAATTTTGAACCAAATAGCTTGTCATTTTTTTTAAATATTCAAATTAAAAAATAAACAGTCATCAGTAAATTACCCAGAAGCAAATTTTCACCCCAAAACCAGTATACAGCTTTAGTTGTTGTGTTCATGTCAAACACTCCCAGATATACATTTTAAACAAAATCGTTTTGTATTTTAAGAATTATTTGAATTTTCAAAAATCACCCAGTAAAAGACCATTTATTGATTTTTTTACCAAAACAAAGTATACATGGTTTTATGTGTCATGTAAAACACTCCTAAGATACCCATTTGGATCCAAATCAATAAGGCTGTTTGTAAAATGTTACAAGTTTAAATAAAAAAGTCATTAGCTGAAGGAACTGAAGTTCTAATGGAGAAAAGCTTTATCTTTGCTCTCTCTCAGTTAACTGTTGCCAAATCTCCTCGCGGTAAGTTATGTCTAAAGGTGGTATCCTGGCAACCTCGACTAGCCAGCATTGAGAATCTTGTCTTATATTTGAGGGGAGATAGACCACATGAAAGTGAGAAAACGTCAAAGCTCTTTCCCAACAGTAACCTTGCAGTTCCTTCAGCAATGCTAACCAGTGTAGTGCTATTTGTTATGTAAAACAAATTCTAGACATGTATTTTAAACAAAATTGTAAAATCCACTTTTTTTGGATTTGTGTTCACATAAAACATAATAATTTGTCTTTACCTCAAAAGTGATTTTTTTCACAATCACAATACTTTCTTTTGATATGAGAAACTAAGAAAGGAACAATTACTATAGTTTTTAAAATAAAATTGTTCCCATTTTACGTCACTATCACTCAACAAGGCTGCCTCTTGAATAGAATTGATTATTACAGCCAACATTTCTCAACCAAGGGTTCTTTCTATAGAAACTCTTCAGGAGAAATAAATGTAAAATAAAAAAAGTAACTTAATAAAATAGGAAACAAAAACATAAAAGGGAATAAAAGAGAGTGGTTAAGAATAATGAGATACATAACCAAGAACAAATAAATGGATAAATTAAAGGATGAAACAGGACGGATGACTTGGAGTGGACATTGACATATTATAGTCTATAAGCAACTCTTAAGAAAAACCTTTTTTTCACTCTTTGCAGTACCCTCGGTAACGGTGAAAGGCATATCTACATAATATTATGCTATCTCAAAAATATCAAAATACAATATTGCATTGAGCCGAAAATAAAATTAAAATTATGATCAATTTGAAAAGGAACAAATATTTTTTCTGAAAATGAATCATTTAAATTTTTAATGTTAGTGTTTTTAATCTACATGTTTTATTACTAAGATTTTACATTTTTGTTACAACTAGCTCTTAAGCGTTCACTAAGAGATACTTGTTTAATCATGATCTACAACATGTTATTTATTATTACAGCAATTTCATTCTGCCCTCAACAGTGAGGTAAGTAGACTATTTAAAGGTTATGCTTTTTCTTCGACCCTGGATACAATGTGTGTCTATTTATTTTTCATAATATATAAGTAAAATATCGTTGAAATTCAATAGTCATAGTTTGAAAGTATTTATTTGTGAAACCATCAGACTGTACAAAAGTCTTAGTAGTAGTAATTATATTTAGACTTTTGACTATATCATTCTGTCAGAGTGATTCTTGCATATTACTAAGAATAGTATCCCAATATAATGATGTATTCTGACCAAGCGAGGTGTGTTGAGTTCTTCACTGTCCTGAGTAACGTAGCCTGTGGACTGGTTGTCCTCGCTCCAGGTGTCAGTACGGCGACGTTTGTGCCTCAACATCCTGCGGAGGATGTGTGGAGGGGAAGTGAGCTTGCTGGCGCTAAGCAGGGCTGGGGTGATGGGGATAAGGCCACTGCTGGACAGGCCAGACTGTGCCAGGCCTAATCGAAGGTTCTGGATACTTTGCTCATCAAACCTGTAGCCTGACATACACAAACAAGACAAATCCACTTCAGTATCTGACAAAAACAAAACAAAAAAAACTCAATTTCTGTTTAAAATATTCTATACTTTGCATTCAAAATAATCTGCTTTATTGTTTAGGAGTCCCAGGGCAAAAAAAATCATAGTAAAATAGATCAACCCATTAGATGCAAACAATCAATCCAAATAAATTAACAAAAGTAAATTTGCACCATCGCACTGTTAGTTTTATGTAGCCTGACAACGGTAGCACAATGGTGGCGTATTCTACCGTACTGCAGCACATTGATCGAATACCTTAACTCTTAAATTACATAAAGTTAGGGTTTTCAGGAATCTGGAATGGAATCCTATAACTGTAATTGAATTTGATAATTTTTGGGGGAAATGTTATCCCCTTGAATGTGATGCCTGGGGCAATTGTTTCTTTGCTTCCCCATCCCCCCCAAACGTGGTCCTAATATATATATATAAGCACAACTATAAAATAGATTAGGGTAGATTGATATAAAATGTGTGCATATGATGTATTTAAACTATAAATGTAGCCACCCCTACTATGGTTAAGATTGTAGATAGTTTAAGAATTTATTTATAACTGTACGGAAGCCATTGGAAGGATTTGAGATTACATATGGGATTCCCCTTTCTGTTCTTCGCATCTTACTTTGAAAAAGATAACCCTCTATTTATAGTTCCAAATAAATATGCTTGAACATACTTAGAAGAGATTCAATTCTCTGTCATTTTATTAATTGGATGATTATCTAGTCTCTATACACTATAATTTCTGATAAGGCATTTTACTGCTGGTCCAAGTTTACCAAATTTTACTACACTAATAAGTAGGAGCACTGGTATGCAAAGTCCACTTTTTCAATTAGAAGCAAAGTCGAATCAAATAATGAGATATTCCCAAAGCCAAACTGAAGTTTGAATATTTAAAAAAAATGTTGGATAAATATACTATAGTTAAAATAACTATGTAAAGTTAGGTATTAATTAATTTAATTTAAAATATGCTATATATTTCAAACATAATTAATATATTTAATCTCAAAATGATAAATGAGGTTATTATGACAAAATGTAATTTATTAGTTTAGTTTTTTTTATGTGGACACTGATTTATGATGGAAATAACCACAGAAGATGGGGGAAGTGTGTGTGGAGGG